>JAMZAV010000756.1:0-269127 GCA_024449915.1 Sweltsa coloradensis
GTAAACTTGTTAGAATATCGTGTAAACCCTCAGCTTTGATTCCGCAGCAAGAACCTGCTTCACCGTTGAGATTCTTTGACATAGATGTTTCGAATATAAACGACGACCTTCGGTATTGTTTATGGTAAGTAATCGACGAAAACTTGAGTTGGACACATCAAGACAACGGTTTAGAACGCGTCCAAACTCTCCGATAATGTCCATGTTGGTTTGTTCTCCAGTTCCAAATACAGCCAACGAAGTTCCAAGGTCATCACCATCTCCGTTGCCCAACACTGATCCAGTAAGCGCTGTCACAACCACCACAACACACACAATACACTTGAAATGCTTCATATTATATAGTTATGTACATTCACAAGAAATTCACAACTTTATGAATTCATCTCCAATGTATCTCAGAATCTATTTCGTCTAACAAAATTAAGAAATTAGATTCCTGTGTCGCTCTATCGATTGTCTCAACACAACTAATGATGCTCGAGATAACACTGAGCTGCATAACATATCTTGATTGCAAGCGTAAGATGACGCAAACACAACATTAATTCCAGGAATTAAACTGAAAGTGCAGCCTTTGTGATTTAGAAGGCATAGGCCAAAAGGTTTTGTGCACTGTGCGACGTGCAGTAATGTTAGGCATACTGGTATATTTTATAATAATTCATGACTAGGGCTCTGATATTTTTGACATCTTATATTTTGTTCAATCAGTAAATTCATGCCTTAAAAAAAGATTTTTAATGCGTTAAGAGTGTTATTGTTGATGACAACATTCTTTATTTTGCCTGAAAATGACTTGTTGAATATTTTTTACGAATTAGGTTCTTTAAAAGTACTATTATAATATATTTTATAATTTGGTAAAAATTATACAGAATTCTAGAGTTTGTGCGTAATATCGAGAAGAGCTTACTTTTATATTAGGGGAATGAATTTGATACAATATCGAGATGAGCATAATTTAAAAAGATTAGTTTTGCCCCTTTCACTCAACTTCCACAAAGAACCATCTACCTTTACTAAATGTAACAAAACTAATAAGAAATAACTTAATGTAGGAAATAACATAGTTTTGATTTAGGTAATTTTTTCGATTGTTATGTCATTTTTGTGTTTTAAGGTACAATTTGCATGTTTTTTGTCTCTTAATTGTACTTAACATCCGAGTTGTATTAATGATATAATGTAGCATTTTTTCATTATAAACCGAATTCGTTGAATTAGATGACGTGACGTACTAGGTTTGAAACATTCGTTCAGTAGGCTGCTCGTCGATAATTGCCACCCGCAATAAATAAAGCATCTGTGTAGGCCTACATTCAAATTCAATGTCATGAAATCTTTAAAAAAAACATTCAACACCAGAATATATTCTGATTGAAGTACACAAGAAGTAAATATATACGTATAAATAATATTCACTCTATAGGGTACATTTTTAATTTAAACAGTAGCCAATAAATCCATCTTTTGGCATCTATTAGTAAATATTTCTAGTTTTAAGGTTATTGTGAACTATTTTAATGGTCCGTTTAAGAGAACTCATTTTTTGCATTTACTAAAAAAACTTTGTTGAAATTACCATCAGTAAGGATTGCCGAGGGAGAGAATCAATTCAGTGACCTTCTTACAAACTCGCTCGCTTTTTGTTGTAGAAGTAAGAAGTTTCATAATAAAACAGTTAACATCATAAAATAGGCCCAGGGTTATCTCATTTGAGAAATTTGATGATTCTCTGCATGTTCGATTCAAAATTAAAATCAATCGTTCTGCAAACTAAGTATAGTAAAAGTACGATTGCGTGATTTCAAACCATTTTTTTTAAATTATTATTACAAAACTAATATGATTCACAAAATCTTACAAACTATTCAGTAAATAATTATTTTACTTTGGTTATGTCAATACCAGTTGATGGCTTGAGCTGCATCTTAATAACTTTAAATAATTTTGACCTTGTTGAAAGCGTTACTATAAATAACACCAGAGAAAGTAGCTGTTGCTGTTGTTATTATTGTAGTCCATGCTATACATATGAGCATCTGTCTCGGGATGTCGCTAGTTCTATCCCTTCCACCGGCAATCCTAGCTAAAGAATGAAGTTTAAAGAGATAAAGTCTGAATAGATATTAGGCTCTTAACCCCTACATAGGTCTGATTATTTTGAACTAATGAGTGTATATGCTTAACCCCGTAATTTCATGTTAACATGCATTATCGTCTCGATTTAATACTAAATGAATTCGTTTAAGCACAGGTCAAAGTTTATATAATTTAATCATTTCTTCATTATTGCGTGTAATAATTCAAATTTTGATTGTACTCAGAGCGCAATGAATGCATTGTTGTAATATTACTATTTCAAATATTTACTTAAATGTAGTTTATTGTTGTGTCTGCATCTATGTAATTAGATATTTTATTTAGTTGTCCTTTTTGTAAGTCAGTTTTTATAAATGAATAGGATAGACGTTAAATAAATAAATAAAATAAATAAAAACGAAGTTTTTGTTTGTTTTTACTTGTTTTGATAACTACAAGGCCGCTTTGCGAACGCCTTTTTCAGTCACGTTGATGGACGAGTTTTTTTGTAAGTTTTTAGTATGCGTGGGATTTCTACATTTTTAAGTCCCATTGCAATATCTTTTTTGTTAAATTAGGCTAATTTTTATAAAGTAGTTTTAATTGCTATGGTAGTACCAATTAATAGAATGTAAATAATCTGCAGGCCCGAAGAATTGCTTCTTATACGCATTGTAGGTGATTGTTATCAAGTTTCTATAGTGTCTTAATAATTATTATAGGCCTACTCCTCAAAAACATATATTAAAATCTTTATTTCTATACATTCTGACTAACATTTTACCTTTTTTTAAATGTATTACGTCACCATAACCTTAATGTCCATGTGAAATATGAACGTTGTAGCCCCACCCGTTTGGTCAGAATCGGCCCAAATTTCACGAAAATATCGCATTAAAAACCCAAAAATCGTAATCGTACGATATTCGTGAGAAATATTTCTTCGATTGTACCCAAAATCCGTGACAAGTCTAAATTTAGAGATTTCAAAGGTCCCCTTCAATTTTCATCAAGATCGCATAATATGCCGTGTGCCCGGTAGAGCGCGAAGTAACAGACAAAAACACTAAAAACGAAAAACACCCAAGCTAATATATATATATTTTTTGTGGGGGGGGGAGGGTCAGTGAAATTGAAGTCTTCGCTTCGCTCATCCAATAAGTAAATATTACATTGATTCTCTCGTTAGAAGGGACAGGGAGGAAATGACAAGGAGAAATAAAAATAAATGAAATTTCGTATAATCGCTTTAACAATAATTCTATAATTATTTGCTGTTGTGGATTTCATTTCAATATGACGAAAGATGTTAAATTAAAAACTAGAAGAACAGTATTCACTCGTTTATCGTGACATGATTGTTATCTTTTCTAGAATACATTTTTTAAACGTATAACCCTTGACCTACGATTGTGTGCTTCATGCTGCATGTGACCCATTTCTCTTCGCGTAAAACAGCGTATCATAATATGCACCGAACAACTCAGTATCTTGGACGAGTTCGTAGTGTGATAACGAAGTGACGACTACACGATTTTAGTGAGTGAAATTTTTAATCGTGTTGAATTTTGGTCGAGTTTTCAAAATACTTTCATGCGTTTGGGGTTTGAGTGAAGCTGTATTTAGTGATGAAGATGGATTTTATTCAGATTGTCCAATTAATGAACAAGAATTAATGAACGACAAATTAGTAACAGATGCGTTAGGATGTTTAATTCTGGACGGAGCCAATAATGAAATGCCGACTTTCTTCAAAATCCAGATGACGTGATCGCAGCTAATGACTGAAGGCTGAAAAGGAAAAACATATTTTGTCTTGTTAGGAGACTGGATCATTTCACAGTTTACATAACACAATATCGTTAAATATTTACGATTTCTCATTTAAACTAATGATCCGTTGCAATGACGTGTAATATTTTGTATAAATATCTTCTGCCAAGTAATCTTGTGTAATTGCTTCACTGATCTGTTCTTAAATATGTAAACAACCAAAGTTTGATCAATATTATTTTAAAAAGATAACACCACTTTAATTTCAACTGTTAACTTGCAAATTATATTGTACAAAGACAACCAAAACATCAGCTAATAATATTAACCGGCCAATACGTCATATGATTATTTCATATTTTGGAAGTAAAACTCGATTTAAACGCCAGCAAAATACAAAAAACAAATTTTTTTGTCTCTTTAAAAGTTCATTTCACCCTTCATAGTTTTTTAAAATGATTCAACATTTAAAAATGGATTTAGCTGATACATCATTAGGATATTAAAAATAAGTTGATTACAAGGTAATGGCATAATATAACGTTTTTGGTCGTGAAACCTCTATTGATGAACCAGTATTTATATCGCAATACCGCTTGTAACAGATACCGACCTAACTAGTATGTGCAACAATTTAACCGCAAAATTAACTTTTATACAGGAACTTTGAACATTAAGGACTTCAAAAGTTTCTTCCTATGTTAACGAACTTTAACTTTTAAAAGTGAAGGACTTTTATAAATCCAGCTACAACAACAATCTTTCAGGAATAAAGTACATAGTCAGTAGAATTATTGCCATTTATTATTTCTGCACACGATAATGACACGTGATGTTTACAAAGACGCATGCAATAGACTTTGGAAACACATTTCGACAGTTGCAGAAAATAAACGAGCAAATATTGTTTATCAATCAGTTTTTCTGCTGTCTGGATAATTAATGATTATCCTTGGCATTTGACCCCCCCCCCCCCTGATTAAAATACATAGTATTTTAAAGAAATAGATTTACACTAATTAGCTTATATATATAACATGAATCTGTTATCTTACCACAAAGTTTTATCAAAAACAATTGTATATATTTTTATAACATTTATATTGTAAAAGTAGCAGACATTTTTTGTAATAGTTGTATTTTAGGGTAAAAAGTTGCTAAACAAAAACAAATATAATGTTAAGCTTCAACAGGAATTAAGGACACATAGGATTGGAGAGATTTTAATAACTATAACACAAATTTAAAAAAAAATTGGATGAGCGAAGCGAAGATTCCATTTCACTACACTGGAGAAAAAAAATCCGGAATGTTTTTTTTTTTTTTTGTATTTTTGTCTGTTTGTCCACACGATTCCGGCTAAACCGATACTCCGATTGCGATGAAATTTTATGGAGGCCTTCGAAATCTCTGAACTTAGAACTGCCAAGTTTTTGAGCGCAATCGGAAAATTTTTTCTCATGAAAATCGCAATTTTACAATTTTTTTCAATTTTTTAAAAATTTCGTCGACTTATAACACCTACATGCTTTATTCGATTTTAATGATTTTTGCACAGAACCTTTATTTTATGAATTAAGATATTTTTGTGAAATTTGAGCGCAATTGAAAAATATTTATCATAAAAATCGAAATTTTACAGGTTTTTTCTTTTTTTAAACAATTCTTTGACTTATAACACCTACATGCTTTATCAGATTTTAATGATTTTTTCGCAGAACCTTTATTTTATGAATTAATATATTAGTGTAAAATTTGAGCGCAATCGAGAAATTATTTCTTATAAAAATCGCAATTTTACGATTTTTTTAACAATTACGATTAATTAAATTAAATTTAAAAAAATTAAGTTAATTTTTAATTTAATTTAATATAATTTAAAAAATTCAACTTAGTAATGATTTTGCCACAGAACAACAGAAAATTGACATAACACATGGCAGCTCAATGCACCAATTACGCTCATCCAACAACGCGGCGGGACTTAAGCGTTTTCCTAGTTATCATATGTTTTAATTAAAATTAAAATCCAACACCAGGTTTGACCATCCTTTCTATTCAGTAGAAAGAGAATTCAAAAAAATAACAAATAACAATGGTTGAAGATACAAAGTTTTTGTCATTACGCGTGAAATCGAGTTGGACCTCAAGTGGAATCTAAAGCGACTAACTAGTGCTATAAATGATATAACAACTCATAGAAGTCACCTTAGGTTAAACGGTATTGGCGATGGTTTCACAAAGAACTAAGGATGTTTGTTCAGGATCAGGGCACTTCATATTATTTATCACACCATTTAAGATGTGCTTTGCACTGGAAACTGCAACGTCATCCCCCTGCAGTTTGTTAACAAGACATTCCTTAAACACCTTAAGTTTCTGATAATACTCCAAAGTCTTCTCTGAAGTAAAATTTGCGTCGATCCGTTCATTTTGCGGCTGTGCAATGTCTTTACATTCCCTCAGGGCGTTGATGTCGGTAGAATTGGCAACGTCGCTGAACGCTTTGAACACAACATCTGCGAGATAACGACCGTCTCCCGCGCACAACTGGTCAAACATGTTTTCCAGGAAGGTCGCTACAGTTGTGTACATTAAGTTGTGAGCACGATCCAAACAAGACGAAGCAAGTTCAGCTGAGTCTCTTAATACACTTTTCATTAAGTTCTTTTTCTCACATGTCAATTTGAAATATTTATCAGATTCATCTCGATTAACAAACATGGTATCGCCGTGATATTCACCTTGCACAATCACGGTGAAGAACAGGGGCAACTGATTGAGAAAAGTGTTGTACAAAGGTTTCCTTTGATCGTTCTTAGATTTAATTGGACACGACCTGATTACGTCTTGTTTCGGATCAAGATTCTTACAGGGAACCACAGAATCATCTTGGGGATCAAAACATTTGTTCTTTTCGACGATTGCATTAAAAAGAGTCAACATATCGGTCCGAATAGGCTCGTCTCCTCCTGTGATGTTATAAAAACATTCCTTTGCGAGTTTAATATCCCTATAAAATATGTAATTTCTCGAGAAATCTGAAATATCTGAACTTAATAGATCACTGACTTTTTCGCGAAGCATAGACAAACATGTATGAAAGTAAATGTAACTTGTTGGAATGGTGATATTCCGTTTAAATATCATCACAATGTCTGAGAGAATTACACCATCTTGGACGCACCCTGGAACTATTGCAGTTTCCACAAACTCACGAAACACTTGGAAGGTTTGGTGACGAGTCTCGTTCTGACAAGACTGCGAAGTCCTAGCTACATCAGCCAGACACACCCAGGATCTGCGGCTGTTTCCCGCATAAGTCCTTAAAGTAATCCTGATGCTCTTCTATGGTTGTATAGGATAATACAAGATTAACGTCAGAATCGGATGTAACTAAGCACCTATTTCCCATTCCAATTATCTTCTTTTGCATTTGTTCTCCCACGTCCAGTGTAACCGGACAAGCCTGATGAAGCTCCAAGCCCTCTCCACCATCGCCCAGTGAAGATCCAGTAAACGCCAAGATGGCGGCTACTTGCAGAACCAAAGCCACGAACCGTTTCATGATTTTGATTATACCACAATCAACACTATATATTTATTCGTCACAATTAAAAAGTTTCTTCACAAACTACTAATGATATTGATACCACTACTCGTCGACAACTACGTGTTACTGAGTCAAGTCCCAACTCAACATTAGTTAATATACACAACGTGTTGTTCACTCACTATCATGTTGTTTACAAGTAATTAGATATATTCTGACCCTGAATAACCTAGAAGATCATGCTTCAACACGCTCTTTTGGCAATCTAAACATTCATTAACTGTTGACGTTATTTACGAGATTAAAAAGATTTATTATTTAATTTTTTACCCTGCAGTTTGTTAACAAGGCATCCCTTAAACACGTAAAGTTTTATTTATATTTATTTTATCATAGGCTACAGTGGAGCATTATGGCCTTAACTATGACCTAAACTTAAATAGGCCTACCCTATTATTTATACGAATATTATAATTAAACTTAAATGCAAATGTTCCCGCGTACTCAACACATGACACTCTCACTCGTCTAACAACGACTTTGGCGTTTCCCTAGTCGAGTTGGCTAAAGCGCCCTTATAGCCGAAATGTGGGGGACGTGGGTTCCATAGTCGGGAAAGATTTTGTCATTTCTGGATTGTATTTTTTTAAATATTTAACATGTTTTGAAATGTAAATAACGCAGTGTAGTCCATCATCTGTGACAATGCTATGGAAAACATAGCCAGTACAAAATACGTGAAAATATTGCAAGGTTTACTCAATCTACGAGCGGAATTTGGGGGTACCTTGACGTCCAACATTCGATTAACCTTGGACACGGCAATTCACAGCCAGGTAAATAACAAACAAAAAATATTATTTAAAAATGAAAACCATTGTCGTTAAAATAATTCCTATACATTTCAACGTATTTTTCAGTTTTTTATTTCTTGCAGGTTTAAATCGCAACAGATTGTGCTCATTTTGTTAGCAGTTCTCAGTTACCTGGTCACGGATGTCTGTTTAAAATTTCAGCTCAATCTATTTGAAAGGTCGGCCATATGAGCCCGGACAGACAGACAGACATTTAACAGAATTAATCACGACCAAGGACCGATCGAGTAACGTTGTAGACTACGTTCGCTGCGCTCACTCGTCTAATGACTATATCAAACCTAATAAACTTCAGTTCATTGTTGTGTCTGCACTAAAATAATGAGATATATTAAATTCATGTTTATTGGACATAACACTGCTCTTTATCAATATGTATTTGTGATATTTCGACATTTCAACCTTCAATTAGAAAAAAAACTTTTGAATAAAAGATATTGCGTGTTATGTCCAATAAACACATATTGTACTCGTTTCTTTAATCTGAGATTTATTAAGTTGTCCACCTTTGTAAATCACTTTGGAACTGAATAGGATAGGCGTTAAATAAATAAATTAAATAAATTAAATACAATACTATATAGGAGCTAGGAGAATATATCAGCCCTTTTAATTTACTCTACATATACCACGTTACATGTATTATTAGAATAATTATTTAACAAATAATTTTATATTAATTCACTTTTATATTTGCAGAACATTGCAATAATAAATATCATGAAGTCAGCAAAGCACAAAATAAAATAATTTCATATTTTCTAAGAAATCTTCGAGGTGACAAGTCATAACCCACCTCAGGTGACTGACTAGGTTACAGGTTTTAGGTTAGTTTGGGGAGATACTCCACAAGAGTAAGGAAAGGTTTTTATAATAAGTACACAAATTAATAAATTCCGTACACTATATTTTATTAAAATTAATAACCAGCATTCATATGAATTGACCTAATCTTTATCAGTCAAAATAAAAATTTAAAAAATACAAAATTTCAATTGATACAAACATTTATTTTATCATCTTCCTCACAACTGGCCCGACCTCGAGTACAATCAATCGTCTTATCATGTGTTTTAAAATATAATGTATACTTTGTATGTTTCGTACAAATTCCATCAATAATAACACGACAAAAATAAATCAACCTGCCTAGATTTAAACGGTATTGGCGATGGATTCACAAAGAACTAAGGATGTTTGTTCAGGATCAGGGCACTTCATATTATTTATCACACCGTTTAAGATGAGCTCTGCACTGGAAACTGCAACGTCATCCCCCTGCAGTTTGTTAACAAGACATCCCTTGAACACCTTAAGTTTTTGATAATATTCCAAGGTTTTCTCTGAAGTGAAATTTCTATCGATCCGTTCAGTTGGCGGCTGTGCAACGTCTTTGCATTCACTCAAGGCGTTGTTGTCGGTAGAATTGGCAACGTCGCTGAACGTCTTTGAACACAACATCTGCGAGATATCTACCGTCTCCCACGCAAAACTGATCGAGCACGTTCTCCATAAAGGTAACCGCTGTTTGGAACATTAAGTTGTGTGCACGATCCAAACAAGACGAAGCAAGTTCACCAGCGTCTTTGAACAAACTTTTCATTAAGTTCTTTTTATCACAGAAAGATTTAAAAAATTTACCAGATAGCCCTCGATTTTCGAAAGTCTTACCTTGATATTTCCTGAGTCAACACTGACAAGAAAATTGGCAACTGATCAAGTAAAATGTTATACAAAGGTTTAGTTTGCTCGTCCTCAGATTTGACTGGACACACCCCGTTTGATACATTCCGTTTAGGATACAGACTCTGACAAAGAACCACAGAATCATCTTTTAGATCAAAACATTTATGCTTTTTAACGATCACACTCAAAAGTGACACAATTCTATTCCTTATGAGTTGGTCTCCATCCGTTATGCTATTGAAACAATCCCTTGTTAATTTAATATCCCTATGAAATATGTAATTTATGGAGAAATCTGAAAAATGTGAATTTAAGGAAGTACTGAATATTACATCATGGATTGCTAAGCATTCATGTAAAGCATTTCTCTCTGATGGAATGGTAATATTTTGAAGATATATCGTAACCATTTCTGCAAGTACTTCACCATCTTGGACGCACCCTGCTTCTAGTGTAGTTTCCAGCAGCTCACGAAACACTTGGAAGGTTTGATGACGAGTCTGGTTCTGACAAGACTGTGACGCCCTCGCTACATCAGCCAGACACCCCAGGATCTGCGGCTGTTTCCCGCAGTAGCTCTTGAAGAACTCCTTGTGTTCCTCTAACGTTTTGTGGTAAAGCACAAGCGTTGAGTCGGTTCCAGTAGTTTCTAGACAATTTCGTCCCATTTTGAATATCGTCTTGTGCATAAGTTCTCCCCCGCCCGGTGTCACTGGACAAGCCTGATGAAGCTCCACGCCCTCTCCACCATCGCTCAGGGAAGATCCAGTAAACGCCAAGATGGCGACTGCTTGCAGAACCAAAGCCGCGAACCGTTTCATGATTCTGATTATAACACAATCAACAATCTCAATGAACACGTTGTGATGTTATTGACCGTAACTCATCGACGTTAATATGTTTCTGAACCTAGTGGCATTACAACTTCTCTTTAAATACACTTCCATTTGGAAAACCTATTATCATGTTGTTTGTACATCTCAGCCGTTTTAAGTAATCCGTCTCGTTAAGACCCTCATTATTCAGTAATGTCAATGACCAACACGCTCTATTTTCGACCTACATCATTAACATTAACGACATTATTTACGTGTTTATGAACGATTTTAAAGTCATTTTGACCAAAATTAAAGTACAAGAGCTTTGAATTTTGTTTTATCAGTGGCAACTGGACTGACGGAATTAAAATTATTTCATTTTATTTTACAAATTCTTCTATTTTCTTTACCAAGATTAACTAACATGTTCAATATGATAAATGGTATAGCCTAGATATTAACTCACTATCACTTTCAACCAACAAAAATATCAGATACTTTTTATGTTTAGCGCTGCAGAATAGTTTATTTTTTGTGTGGATTATAGATCAGTACTTTTTCCATAACATTTTATCGTTGTTGATATTTTCGATTGCTTAATTAAATATATCTGTTCTTTCGACTCACAATCTCAAGTATTTTTATTTTCTGCAGTGTTATCGTTTTAAATTGCTAAAATAGTTTAAGATTTTGAATTCAACGAGAAAGGTTTGTGTAGCTCTGGTTTCAAAAATAAATTACATTTATATCTTCGCAATATTTTGTAAAATTGCATAAATCTATTAATATCAATTAAAATACGCCGACAATTCCAAAGTTATTAAGTTAACAATCTTTGCAGTTCCGTCATGTTGGTTGCCGATGTTGACTACCAACTATTTAATTTTGTGTACTTTATTGCATGGTGATTAATAACAATAACCACATTTCTACAGAAATTGCAGACTTCCCTTGATACAACATTTTTTATCAAACTTTTGCAGTGCTATGTACAATTTAAAATAGCAGTTTAAAAAATGATGAATATTAATGATAAAAACTTGTAGTTTTTAATGTCCCGGAACATTGGTTAATTCATAACTAGAGAAAGAGTTGCGAAAAAATTGAGAAACAAAACGTTACCAAAAGAAAAAATCATAAATTTAAAAATTCATTGAATGTTTAATTTTGGGAAAAAATAAACAATAAAATTCCGTTCTTGAAAGAAAGTTCCCAAACGGCAATTGGGAAACCAAAGCTATATCCCGCTGAAATGCATTTTTAAATTTCTGGATTGGTTTCCATGGACCAACCTATAATTATGTTGATAAGATAATTTTATATGAGATACAAGTAAAATAATTAACCTTCATATTATGCAATTTTACCAAAATGTATGGGCAAAACAAAAGGTAAAGTAAATAATGATTAGAGAAAAAGAACTTTTGGACTTTATGCATCCAACAAAATCAAATATCAAAATATAATTCCAAACACCGTTGTATGTGAATTTTAAAACACGACTTAATCATTGATTGCAGTAATTATTAGAATGTTAATACGGGGTATCTTTTAAATATGGTACTTGCAGTAAGGTTTCTAATGACTTATTAGCTACCCTAGCTATTTTTCGGTTTCGGTTTTTTTTTTTTTTTTTTTAAGTTGCGTGAAGTTTTACTTAAACTTTGAGCACTAATTCTGAGACATGTCAGGATATTTAGTGCGTAATAGTGCGTAATTAGTGCTTTCAAAAACACCAAACTCCAGATTAAGTGCACGGCTATTTTCGGAGAAAATTACTTATAAATGTTGGGGGTGCCAACTTCACGCTTGTACCCCCACTTAGAGCACTAATTCTGAGACATGTCAGGCTCTTTAGTGCACAATTAGTGCTTTTTAAAACACTAAACCACAGAATTAGTGCACGGCTATTTTCGGAGAAAATTACTAATTAGTGTTGGGGGTGCCAATTTCACGCTGCACCCCCATTTTAAGCATTTTCTTTCTAAACATGTTCAACGAATTAGTGCATAATTAGTGCGTCAGATCCCACCGTCTCCCATGATTAGTGCACTTCCGTTTACAAAGTTTCGGGTCCGTAAACCTGTCCCCCCCCCCCCCTCCAGAATATTTTGTCACAAAAACATGTTCATAATTTTGCACCTATTATGCACCATTATCACCTTAGTCCCGAATTTTGCACCCCAAAACTTTCGGAGATACGACCATTTCAAAAAGGGGGGCTAAGTATGCTGACCCCCCTTATTCGAATTTTGACTTAAAACCATTTGCATTATTTTGCACCCCAATACTCTCGGCGATACGTCCATTTCAAAAAGAGGGGGCTAAGTTTACGCCTAACCCTCCTTATGCAGATTTTTGATTGAAATTTGCATAAGGGAGTGTTAGAGTAAACTTAGACCCTCCCTTTTTGAAATGGCCGTATCACAGAAAGTATTGGGGTGCAAAATTCGGGACTTGGGTGCAAAATGGTGCATAATTGGTTCAAAATTATGCACATGGTTTTGAGTCGAAATTCGTAATTGGGGGTAGCGTGAACTTTTTGAAATGGCCGTATTTTCGAAAGTTTTTGGAGGGCAAAATTTGGGACTTGGGTGCAAAATTATGAACATGTTTTTGAGACGAAATGTTCTGGTGAGGGGGACAGGTTTACGGACCTGAATCTTTGTTTACGGAAGTGCACTTATTATGCAATAATTCGTTGCACATGTTTAGAAATAAGTGCTTAAAATGGGGATGCAGCGTGAAGTTGGCACCCCCAACACAATTAGTAATTATCTTCGAAAGTACCCATGCACTAACTCTGGGGATAAGTGTTATAGAAAGCACTAATTGCGCACTAAATAGCCTGACATGTTTTAGAATTAGTGCGCAAAGTCAGGGTGCCAGCGTGAAGTTGGCACCCCCAAAACTTATAAGTAATTTTCTCCTAAACTAGCAGCGCACTGATTCTGGGGTTTGGTGTTTTTGAAGGCACTAATTACGCACTTAATATCCTGACATTTTTCAAAATTAGTGCTTGAAGTGGGGTGTGCCAACTTCAAGCACCTGGATTTTTTCCCCATTTTTTCCCTTTCTTTCTTGTCTTTTATTGTTTATTTTTTGTAGATACATTTATTTAATTTAATATCCATTTAAGAATTTGTTACCAAATTGGTTTGTTAATGCATAAAAGAATAGGCTACATTGTTGTTGTATATTACTATATCAAACCTTATTAACTTAAGTTCATTGTTGTTTCTGCACTTATGTAATGAGTTTTATTAAATAAGTGTTTATTAAACATAAAACTGCTCTTAATCAATATGACTTTGTGATATTTTGACTTTTATTCAAAAGTTTTTTTTTTTTAATTAAAGGTTGAAAAGTCAAAAAACCACAAAAAATATTGATAAAGTGCAGTGTTATGTCCAAAAACACTTAATTAAAGAATAAGTACCTGTTCTACCTATTTCCTTTATCTGAGATTTCTAGGTTATCCACCTTTATTAATCAGTTTTGTAACTGAATAGGATAGACGTTAAATAAATAAATGAATAAATTAATACAATTTATTAAGTTCAATGCTATATAGGAGCTAGGAGAAAATGTCAGCCATTTTAATTTATTCTACATACCACGTTACGTGTGTTATTAAAATACTTATTTAGCAACATATTTAATTTTTATTCACTTTCATATTCACATAACTTTGCAATCATTATAATGAAGTCAGCAAAGCACAAAACAAAATAATTTCTTATTTACTAAGAAATCGTCGCGGGGACAAATCGCAACCCACCTCAAGTGACTGACTATGTTACAGGTTTTAGGTGAGTTGGGGAGATACACATCACAGAAGTAGGGAAAGGTTTTTATAATGAGTACACAAATTAATAAATTCCGAACAATATTTATTAAAATTAATTAAAAGCATGCATATGGTTTGACCTAATTCTTATCAGTACAAAAAAACTATTGATTCAAACATCTACTTTATCATCTTTCTCAATACTGGCCTGACCTTGAGTAAAATCAATCGTCTAACACGTTTTATAAAATATGATGTATACTTTGTTCGTTTCATACAAATCAATCAATAAAAACACAACAAATAGAAATCAACTTGCATTGGTTTAAACGGTATTGGCGATGGTTTCACAAAGAACTAAGGATGTTTGTTCAGGATCAGGGCACTTCATATTATTTATCACACCATTTAAGATGAGCTCTGCACTGGAAACTACAACGTCATCACCCTGCAGTTCGTTTACAAAACATTCCTTGAACACCTTTAGTTTTTGATAAACCTCCAACGTCTTCTCTGAAGTGAAATTGCTGTCGATCCGTTCATTTTCCCGGCAGTACAATGTCTTTACATTTCTTAACGGCGTTGATGTCGGTAGAATTGCCATTGTCGCTGAACGTCTTGAACACAACATCTGCGAGATATCTACCGTCTCCCAAGCAAAACTGTCCGAGCACGTTCTCAATTAAGTTAACCGCAGTTTGGAACATTAAATTGTGTGCACGATCCAAACAAGACGAAGCAAGTTCACTAGCGTCTTTGAATACAATTTTAATAAGTTCTTTTTATCACATAGTGATTTTAAAAAAATACCAGTTTTCTCTCGATTTTCAAAATGAGCCAGGCCCTTATATTCCCTGGAATCAATCACTGACAAGAGAATTGGTATTTGATCAATAAAGATTTTGTACAACGGTTTAGTTTGCTCGTCTTCAGATTTGATTGGACACGACCCGTTTGATGCATCATGTTCAGGGTGAAGACTCTTACAAAGAACCACAGAATCATCTAGTGGATCGAAACATTTATACTTTTCAATGATCACACCCAAAAGTGAAACAATTCTGTTCTTTATAAGTTGGTCTCCTTCCAAAACGTGATTGAAACAATCCCTTGTGAGTAAAATATTCCTATAAAATATGTAATTTATTGAGAAATCAGAAATATCTGAATGAATAGAATGACTGAATTTTACATCATTGATCGCCAAACAGTCATGATAGGCATTGGTCTCTGGTGTATTTTGAAAAAATATCTTAAATATATCTGCTATTACTTCCCCATCTTGGACGCACCCTGCTTCTAGCGTAGTTTCCAGCAGCTCACGAAACACTTGGAAGGTTTGATGACGAGTCTGGTTCTGACAAGACTGTGACGTCCTAGCTACATCAGCCAGACACCCCAGGATCTGCGGCTGTTTCCCGCAGTAGCTCTTGAAGAACTCCTTGTGTTCCTCTAACGTTTCGTGGTTAAGCACATGCGTTAAGTCGGTTCCAGTCGTTTCTAGACAATTTCGTCCCATTTTGAATATCGTCTTGTGCATAAGTTCTCCCTCGTCCAGTGTCACTGAACAAGCCTGATGAAGCTCCGCGCCCTCACCACCATCGCCCAGGGAAGATCCAGTAAACGCCAAGATGGCGGCTACTTGCAGAACCAAAGCCACGAACCGTTTCATGATTCTGATTATAACACAATCAACAACTCTCTCAATGAACACGTTATGATGTTATTGACCGTAACTTCTCGACGTCCATATGTCTCTGATCCTAGTGGCATTACAACTCCTATTTAAATACTCTTCCATTTATAAAGCGTATTATCAAGTTGTTGGCACATCTCAGACTGTTTCTAAGTAATTGGTCTTGTTATGACCCTCATTACTCTGTAATGTCAATGACTAACAAGCTCTATTTGCGATCTACATAATTTAAATAAACGACATTATTAACGAGTTTATAAACGATTTTATAATCATTTTGACCCAATTAAAGTACAAGAACTTTGATGTTTGTTTTTCAGTGGCGACTGGACTGACGGAATCAGAATCATTTTATTTTACAATTTCTTCTATTTTCCTAATCTTGATTAACTAACATCTTCAATGCGATAAATATTATAGGCTAGATATTTCACTATCACTTTCAACCAACAAAAATATCATATACTTTTTATGTTTAGCGCTGAATAAACATAATTTATTTTTTGTGTGGAATGAAGATCAGTTTACTCAATACTGTTTCCATAACTAATATCGTTTTCAATATTTTCGATTGCTTAATTAAATAAATGATTGTATCCTTCTATATCTATATGTTCTTGAGACTCACAATCTGAAGAATAAATTATTTTTAAAGTTTTATCGTTTATAATTATTGCTCCAAAATAGTTTATATGATTTTGAATACAACGAGAATTGCATGAGATTTGTGTAGCTTTTGTTTGAAAAAATAAATGACATAAATACTTTCTTAATATTGTCAAATTGCATAAATCTATTCATATCAATTATAATTCACCGACAATCCCGAAGTTATTAAGTAAATTATCTCTGCAGTTCCGTCATGGTGATTACCGATGTTGACCACCAACTAGCTGATTTTGTGTACTTTAATGCATGGTGGTTAGAAACATTAATAACATTTCTACGTAAAATTCAGACTTTCCTTGTTACTACAGTTTTTTTTTTTTTTTTACTTATGCAGTGCATGACAGATATTTTATGGGCAATACAAAATAGCAGTGTAAAAAATTATAGCAATGATACAAAAATTGTAGTTTTTTAAATGTCCCGGAACATTAGTTAATTCATAACTAGAGATAGAGTTGAGAAAAAAAATTGAGAGACAAAATGTAACAAACAAAACAGATTTTTAATTATTATTAAAAAAAAAATTGTCACTGCTAGTTTCACATTTACAACCATTCCAAAATTTAGAAAAAATTACCAAAATTTTGACCAAAACCGAAAAATAAATATTGTAAGTGGCTACATCATTACTGACATTTTTTCAGATCAGCCCACAATTCACATATGTTATTACTAAAAGTGTGCTTTTTAATAATTGCTATGGAAAAAAGTACGTTGCCGAATTAAATTTTGAGGAATCGATCATTTTAATGAGATGAAATTTCCTATCTTCTAACATAATAGGTGAGCAATTAACCATTCTTTCGTTCACGAAATGTGTCGTAGAACATCCAAATTGTACAACATATTTTTTTCATTTCCCGACACCTAGGATTCTGAACCTCGTGACAATTCAACTGCACTTTATATACACAAAGTCTTGAAAATTCTGTATTAATTTCTTTGCACGTTTTAATATAATGTTTCTCGGTAATCGTATTTTTAATGACCCACATTACCCTGAAATATCATTATCTAACACACTATTGGCAATCTTAACATTTATCATCAACAAAATGACATCATTTAAGTGAATATGGGCGGTTTTTATATAATTTTACATGATTAAATACATGCTTGTTACTTAGAATATAATGTATACTAGATTGTACGAAATGTATTCTTTGAATTTGCATTTAATTTTTTTTCATCCAGATTAATTAACACCTTGATATGAGAACTAAAGTGTATATAAGCCCCAAAAAATAGTTTTTCAGGATACGTCATTAGAACCATAATCACCAATATTTTACGAGGATTGTAGATCAGTTCTCAGTTTCAATAACAACATATCGTTGTAAATATTTTCGATAACTCAATTTTAAACTGCCACAATATATTTTTTACTGTTTGTATTGACTTATTCCCTAAAGTGTAATTAATTTCAATCGTGTTATTTTGATCAATGTCTCCAAAATTCTATTCTTGATTTTGAATATAACGAGCATTGCATTTGGGATTCATTGTTGTGTCTGCACTTATGTAATGAGATTTATTAAGTTGTCCACCTTTGTAAATCATTTTTGCTACTGAATAGGATAGAAGTTAAAAAAAAATTTAATACAATTATAGGAGCTAGGAGAAAATGTCAGCCATATTAAATTATTCTACATGTAAACGTATATATGAATATAAACACAAGAAACCACGTAACCTGTACATATTTTGTATTTATTCACTTTCATATTCACAGAACATTGCAATCATAAATATAATGAAGTCAGCAAAGCATAAAATAAAATAATTTCTTATTTACTAAGCAATCTTTGCGGGGACAAGTCGCAACCCACCTTAGGTGACTGACTATGTTACAGGCTTTAGGTAAGTTTGGGAAGATACTACACAGGAGTAAGGAAATATTTTTATATTGAGTACACAAATTAATAAAGTACGAACAATATTTATTAAAATTAATCACCAACATGCATATGGTTTGACCTGTCACAACAAAAATTACAAAAATTAAAAAATTACAAGTGATTGAAACATCTAGGTCATCATCTTTCTCACCACAGGCCTGACTTTTAGTAAAATCACTCGTCCAACACGTGTTATAAATTTGATGTATACTTTGTTCGTTTCATACAAATCAATCAATAATAATAACACGATACATAGAAATCAACCTGCCTTGATTAAACGGTATTGGCGATGGTGTAACAAAGAACTAAGGATGTTCGATCAAAATTAGGGCACTTCATATTATCTATCACACCGTTTAAGATGAGCTCTGCAGTGGAGACTGCAACGTTATCCCCCTGCAGTTTGTTAACAAGACATTCCTTAAACACAAAATACCCTCTGATAATACCACAAAGTCATCTCTGCAGTGAAATTTCTGTAGATCCGTTCAGTTGGCGGCAGTACAAAGTCTTTGCATTCACTCAAAACGTTGATGTCGGTAGAATTGGCAACGTCGCTGAACGTCTTGAACACAACATCTGCGAGATATCTACCGTCCCCCACGCAAAACTGATCGAGCACGTTCTCCATAAAGGTAACCGCTGTTTGGAACATTAAGTTGTGTGCACGATCCAAACAAGACGAAGCGAGTTCAGTTGAGTCTTTGATTAAACTTTTCATTAAGTTCTTTTTATTACATAGCAATTTAAAAAATTTAACAGATAGCTCCCGATTTTCGAAATGAGTCTTACCTTGATATTCCCTGGAGCCAATCACTGACAGTAAAATTATCAACTGATCAAGAAGACGGTTGTACAAAGGTTTAGTTGGCTTTTCTACAGATTTGACTGGACACGACCTGTTTGATTCATCCTGTTTAGGATCAAGATTCTTACAAAGAACCACATGTTCATCTTGTGGATCAAAACATTTGTACTTTTCAATGATCACACTCAACAGTGACACAATTCTATTCTTTATAACTTGGTCTCCTTCCGAAATGTTATTCAAACAATCCCTTGTGAGTAACATATTCCTATAAAATAAGAGTTTCATTGAGGATTCTGAAATTCCTGAATTAATTGCAAGACGTAATCTGACAAGACAGATAGACAAACATTCTTGAATTGCATTGGTCTCTGATGCAATGGAGATATTTTGAAAATATATCATAACTATATTTGCCAGTACTTCACCATCTTGGACGCACCCTGCTTCTAGTGTTGTTTCCACCCCCTCACGAAACACTTGGAAGGATTGATGACGAGTCTCGTTCTGACAAGACTGTGACGTCATTTCTACATCAGCCAGACACCCCAGGATCTGCGGCTGTTTCCCACAGAAGTCCTTGAAGAAATCCTTGTATTCTTCTAATGTTTTGTAGTTAAGTACAGGCGTTAAGTCGGGGGCAGTTTTTTCTAAACATTTTTGACCCTTTTTTAGTATCTTCTTTTGCATTTGTTCTCCCTCGTCCAGTGTCACTGGACAAGCCTGATGAAGCTCCGCGCCCTCACCACCATCGCTCAGTGAAGATCCAGTAAACGCCAAGATGGCGACTACTTGCAGAACCAAAGCCGCGAACCGTTTCATGATTTTAATTTTACCACACCGAACACTTAATTCTTTACAATTAACAACTTTTACTTAACTCACAACGATACTGTTATTTACTTCAACCTATCGACGCTTATATATCTCTGAACCTGGTAACAACCCAACTTCATTTTATATGCACGACGTTTTGAAAAAAACCATGCTCATAATATCATGCTGTTTGCACATTTAAGTATGTTTCTGAGTATTCTTGTTTTACGACCTTCAATATCCGGAAATGTCATTATTCACCACACTCAATTGGCATCACACCATTCATCATTAATTATGACACTATTACGAGTTAATGGACGGTTTTAAAATTATTTGACCTGATCTTTTGTTTCTTGGAATTAAGTGTTGATTATAGACTGCGTTAATATAACCTATTATTTGTCTTATCAAATTCCTTTATTTCCTTCATCTAGATTATTATTATTGTTGATAGTATTTCTATTATCTGAAGTTGTATTTTTTAAATAAATGAAGAAAAAAACAGCTCTACATCTGCAAAGAAAGTTAGAAAAGTCAATGGGGCCTCATTCACAAAGTGTCTAATAACTGACTATGCCAACTTCTTACAAACCACATTTTACAAATACAAATAATATAAAAGATGACAATAAAGTGTGATAAAATTATAAAGGACATTAATTTGGTGGCAAAGCAAAAATTGAAACTTATTTAACATTTTTAAATAATACGTTTCCACAAAGAAATGTTTAAATGTTTCTTAACATCAACACTGAAAACGTTTTCTGGTTGCTGCTGGAGAAACAAAAATCTAACCTTATGTACAACACTTCTCATCTTTTATATCAAATATCAAAATATCGTAGTAAATATGATCAATCTGGCCGTTCATCTCTCTTTTAATCTGATTAAATTGCCTTCAGTCATAAGTTTCATCAATTATTTTGTGTCATGTTGTTTAGTTTATTTGATCCAAAATATAGATTTTTAGCCCAACGAGCATTGCATTGTATTTGTGTGATGTGTCTATCTTATTTGTAAGCAAAATAATCTTCGTTATAGGTTATATTTTCCGTTTTGTAAAATTGTATAAGCGCGCAACTGATTTTATTATGGTTTAACCTAGGTTTTAAAGTAGGCGAATATGCCGCTGTTATGATGGTACTATAGATGAAAATAATTAAATAGTGCCTTCACCGGGGATTGAACCCGGGAACTTGGCTATCCTGGCCATGCTTTTATTAACTGAGCTATGAAGACACCTGGGGTCTATTTACTAATTGTGACAACAGTCGATCGAAAGCGACAAGCGACAATAGTCGACCGAAACGACAACTTTAGCTACAATAGTCACGCATCAGACTGCAGCTACACCAGCTTATAAGTTGTGTATTGGCATCAATTACACATTTTACATTTTTAATACCGTCTGCCAATGTTTCCTTAACGTATTAAGCCACTACATATAGCAAACTATTTAATTTGGAATGAAAATTTCAGGTTGCAGTTCTTACTTGCTCTTTTCACTAAAGTTGTCGTTTGGTCAACGGTTATCGCTTGTCATTGTCACTGTCACTTTTAGTAAATAGACCCCAAGTTTATATATGTATTATTAATAAATAAATAAATAAATAAATTGGATTTAGAGTCTACCCACATGGAAATAAATGCATTTAAAATATGTTTTCAAAAATACATTTCGATTCTTAAATGTATTTTTGAAAATGCATTATAAAATACTTTTCATTAGTCTCCAAATTGACCCAATTTCTTATATTTTGAAATATGTTTTTTAAAGCATTTTAAAAACTATTAATAATGCATTATTGATAAGGCAAATAATATATTATGAAATAGTTGTCATTGCATGTATTAATAATACATTGTTAACAATGCATTATTAATATATAGCAAAAACCATATTTATAAAACATTTTGTATAATGCATTTTTGATATGTTATTATAAACACATTTTGTATATATTTTAAAGAAGCTATTTTCAATATATTTTTGAAAATGCATATTGCATGTGTTGTGAATGATGTATTTTTTATATATTAAGGAAAACATATTTTTAATACATTGTGAATAATGGATATTTTATCCATTTTTACCAATGCACAGAAAATATATTTTGGTTAACTTATTTTTAATCTATTATTAGGCCTACTCAATATTTTTATAATATATTAGGGACATTAGGATGAGGATATAATATTTACTAATGTAGGCCAAAGGATAATATATTTTGGAATTGGTCGAAAGATGGTAAGCTAGGCCTGTGCAAATTTTCATGAATATGTAGTGGATAATTTTAGACAATAGATTTAAATTTAAACAATAACGTTCTGAATTTGAATTTTTATGAACACACAGTTATTTGACAGAGATAAAAGGCCTACAAACCATCAGCATTCTATTCTTGGAACTATAAAAACAATTACTACTGGTTGCACTGGCCTATTAAACTAAATAATACAACACCTAATGCACAAATGTAATGCAATTTATGTTTAAGTAGGCCTACTAACTTATTTTTATACCAATAATAAAAAATATCTTATGAAAAACAACCACGGAATAACTACTACAACAACAAAACTTTGAAAATTAACTTGTTGTTTTAGGAGTTAGTAAATTTGTACCAATTTTTAAAACAACTACCGCACAGAAACAACTAGGCTTCAGGAAAAAAAATAATGAAAAACCATACGGGCTATACCTAACTACGGAAATTGAAATAAATGTAACACCGCCGTATTTAATTTTTAAATTTCATTTTTAGCATGGCAGAGTTAGGCCTATCTATCCATCCGTTTAACACGGACTTTACAGAAACACCTTGCTGCCTAGCACCCATCTCTCCGGCAGTGACAGTAAGGCCAGGGGCCGGCCAAGGCCTTGCTGAAAATAATTGCTTGTTGCTTCGAATTGGGTAGGCCTACAAGTAAGCCTAAATTATTATTATTACAATTTGGAGGAAAGGAAAGTTACAATATTAGAAGATGGCAAACTAGTCAACATGACAACAATTACACAACAATTAAAGATCAAGAAAGCACAACATTAAAAAATATATAGGCCTCTAGGCCAACTAATATTGACGGGTTCACCCAAAATTTCTCGGAAAAGCTAGTTTAAAGTAGGATTAGGATTGAGAGCAGAACCAGACCTTCATCAAAGCCTCATTTTCATGTAGACGAGCAAATGGTGCCTTGCGAATGACAACATGTTTCAATTATATTATCGTTGGTTGCGCCTTTCGCGTGCTCTTAGCATTGCATTTTGATAGCCCTAGAACCTATTTGCTCGCCCCCATGAAAACGTTACTTTAAGCAATTAATATTCAATAGGGGAGCACAATATTATTGAATTATTTATTTGTGCGATTTGGATTGTTCACCAATATAAAAATTCACAATCAATTCAATAAATAAGTAGGCTACCCAAGAGATAGGATATTAAAAAATGCAATTTAAGTTACTAACAAACACTTAAGGACGATTCAATTTTATTCTCATCCCAACAAGAATAAAGTTTCTTTGCCAGAATCACTGATTGCATGAGCTATGAAAATTGCACATTCACTGAAACAAATACACTGATTCAACACTTGTCTTCTCTCTGGGCTGGGGGTAGTATTCAGCATCCAATTCTGACTCCCATGTTGATCAGGTGCAGTATTCAGGCAATCAGGCAGTCTTGTTGAATGCTGAAACAGGAACAAAATTCTAGCTTACTTCAATACTTCTACATAAGCCAATGGCCCAAGGCTATGGTAGCCTACATGGTTTTTGTTCCAATAGGGGCCTAGGCCCCTACAACCACAACAGGGCCATGAATAGAACAAAAAGCTACTGGGACATAAGACCCGATACTAAAATTGCATGGTTTTGTTAATTTCCACGCCTCTCTTTAGAACTACATCGGTACCGGTAAACATTATAACACTTTCTATTAGGGCTGCCCATATTTCTTAAATGCATTTAACATTTAAACAACTTTACTAACCACATTTAAACGTGTACTCTTCTACAAATGGAAATACCAACCATTTTGAATTATTCCTAAATATTTCCCCCTTTCAGTGGTTGACTTTGAGACAGGTAGGCCTAGTCCAGTGATGAACATAAAGAGTCCACAACCACACTGAATGGGTTTAAATGACACTGGGACACAGCATTGTTTTGTTGGTGTGCTTTGATGTCGAGGGTGGAAGGGGAAATAACAGTTTTTGCAAGTGTATTGGCACAGCAGGTACGTTTAATTTTAGTCACAAATGAAATTAGTGAACGTTCAAACCACCAAGAGCGTTTACACGTGTCAGCACTACTTTCTATTCTGTCTGAAAACCTCTTGATTCATACGTAACAAAATCCCCTATTTTATTTAAGTGACATGATAAGATATTTTGCTTCAGGCCTCAAACTTATAGGACTATATTTTCTTAAACAATCCACTACATTGATAATTTGTTAGTTATTAATTATTGTTGCACAACCATTTGTTATAATTAAAAAAACATCTACCGTAGTTCTACAATAACAACAATCACCTTAATAATTTACTTATATCATTGTTACAAGCTCACTAAACAAAAACATGGCACGCCATGTAAAAAAACTCCCTGCCGTATAGCATGAGGTTGTCAGGTTATGGTACTTATTAGCTTATATGAGCCTGGCACATGGCATTTATTTTTAAACCAGGATAGGCCTAATATGCTGGATGAAATAAAATTTATTACAGCAAGGAAATTACTATGTAAGGGCCTACCTGCAGCCTACTAATTAATAACACTGCTTAATTAGTGAACTTTAGAACACTTTTATTCAAAGAATGGGACAGCCAGAAAGCCCAGATGGTGTACATTTTTAAAAACCATACAAAAATATGGTAGGGAGGGCTATCCTAGACAAAGTTAAGAGTTGAAAAATTCAGACCACAATTTATTTTTATTTTTAATATTCTTAACATTTCCTTTGAAACTGGGAGTAATTTTATTAGAAGATATCTTGAATGACCGGTTGCAAGTTAAAATGTGTAGGCTTATACAGACAAATTACAAAATATGGCTGGTTAAGTAGGCCTACCTAGGCCCCCCTTCCTCCCCTTACCCGTGGCTGGTTCTGACCAGCATGAGCTCCTCCTCCCCCCCCCCCTTAGGCTAGAGTGGGGCATTATGACCTAACGGTTGGGGTTGACGCGTCCTTAATCCAAATAAACCAAACTTTTATGTCAAATCTCTTGACTTCACTACTAACCATATATCCTAGAACTAAGAAACTATCTCTTTCCATTAGCCTACAGGTAGGGCCTACCTACTGTAAGTGCTGAATAAAAATTTAAGTAAATTTAATATGTGGATAGCAAGCCGGTCAATTGACCGGTCAAATAATTGGTCAAAGTATGTTGTTTACTCATAGTTGGCATTGCTCATTCTTGAAAGGTAAAGCCTACTCGACTTAAGTTACTGTACATTCCTTACAATTTTAAATTAACAATTTGCTGTTGTTGGATACTTTTTGATAGGAGCAGACAAAGTGCAAGAACCCCATTCACTCAATTTCTATCAATAATTATAATTACCATTGAACGCGTTCATCATAATGGATTAGGTAACGAAGTTGCACAAATGTCTCGTAAGTACTATGGGCCTATAGTAAGTAATATACCCTACTTAGCAAAATAGTATAGGCCTAGTAGGCTATCTTTGTTATGTTTGACTGACTTTTGGTCAATTGTAAGCCTACGGTCATCAATAATTGCCAATTTTAATTTTACCACTCAAAGTGCCATCTCTAGCCAAGCCCGCCTAGGCTGTACAACATAAAATGGTTGGCCTAGGCCTTTAAGAGTAGTTACAAATTGTTTATTTGTATAGGCCTATAGGCCTTATAGGGGCTAGCCTTGTCAATAGGAAGCCTACCTGTTATAGGCTATAGGCCTGCTAATTAAATAACAACTTTTCCCTAATTTAATTTAATTCTAGGTAGGCCTAGGCCTACTTGAACCCTTGGAAACATAAGCAAAGAGTGTTTTTACATAATACATTACAAAATAATGAAATTAATTTTTGATATAGGCCTAACAAAATTATAATCCATCTTAACTGTGTGTTTCCAAGTTCCAACAATGGAATCTAGAAATAAATTCAATTAGTTGGGTTTTCAATCGGCGTTTATCACGCAAGCCGAGTCAGTACCGTAATGGCCTACTAGGCCTAGCCTATATGATTGAACTGAGCCCACACTAGATTTGCCAGATAAATAACTCAGTCTAGACTGTGTTCAGTTCGGTTGAGGAGCCAATCCGTCTCGCTACGTACGGGCTGAAACATGAGTTATAAGTTCAAGCAAGCAAGCTCGATTTCAACTTACGACAAGGCCTACTTGCAGACATCTTTATTAAGTTGTTAATCATTTAATTAGGCCTACAGCCGGTGATTCCAGTAAGGACTGAGCTGGTACCATACCAGTACAGAAAAAAAGCTTGTAGGCACTATAGGCTAGGCCTATAGACCAACATTAATGAACATGAACTGAGACTGCAAATCCAGTCCGGATGGGGCCAGTCTAGACTTGGCTCGTGTGATAAACAGGCATCATAAGATAGATCCTGCCTTAAAAGATTGAACCTTGCCGTTTTAGGTGATATTCTATACCTACTACGAGGTATTTAGGCCTACCGGTACCAAAATAAAAACTGCTTTGGCCTAGGCCTACTACCAACAACTTGTCGTTACCGAACCCAGTCTATAGGCCTAAGAAGCCTAGAGGCCTACTGATAAAATAAACAAAAATATTTAATAAATTTGCAACGTTTTGTCACCAAGGTCTAGGTAGGACTAGGCCTAGGCCTACTCTTAGCAAAGCACCTTCCAAACCTAGATGTAGGCCTAGGCCTAAGGCCTTTTTAGGCTGTGGATATTCGTACGGTCAGCCGTAATAATAATGCAAAATTATTCGTACGGTCAAAGATTTGATTTGCTCCAGGCTTGCCATAACAATAGTGCCGTACGATCGTCAATGATGAAAGTGGTAGGCCTAGGCCTACAGTGATAACTTTAATTTCAACCGAAATGCCTTTCAAACGAAAAGAAGTGTCCTAATGCTAAACTCTTCTAACAAACGTTGGACCATCCCCCAACCAAACAAGTTTCCCTTGGGATTCTCCACATATCTAAACGGTAGGCCTAGCGCTTTTCTCTGGTGTAGAATTGCGTCTGCGACGAAGCCGAATGTAGGTAATGAAATCATTTGAAGAAAAACATACTCCTAAAAAGGAATGGTTAAAAAATATGACCAAATGAAGATTTGAAACGTCGAACTTTTGCATAGAACTCAAACACGCTCCCTGGGTTTTTAGTGCTATTAGCCTGTGTTAGGTCACTAGGTGGTAGGCCTAAGCCTCTATCGTCGATGACCGTACGACTAGGCTTATAGGGTTACACTCCGAAGGATTTAACACTATCCAAAAAGAAGCGGGAAACTATTAACTTTACGGAGTGTAGGTATATTCATAAGTTTATATACCGGTACGCGGTTAGGTTAGGCCGCGTTCACACTAATTGGTTTAGTTAAGGGGATAGGAAATACGTGTTAAATTGTTTACGTTTTAGTCTTACGCCTGAGAAATTGTTATAACAAAAACAAATTCTTACGACGGACCAATCAGACGTTTTGTTATTTATACGACGATCAATGAAAAGGAGAAACTTCATTATGACAGGCCACTGAAACATTACTAACCAATCAGGATATCGGATTTTTATTACCGGTAGGCCTACCATAACAACCAAATAACAATTTCTTAAGACTAAACCAAAGTTATGTGAACGCAGCCTTAGGTATCGCGCAAAGCGCGGGGGTTAGGGGGTGGCAGTGCGAAGCGCTATTGGTTGAGATGGTTGAGACCCAACGTACCAACTACCAATAGGCCCTATACCCGGGTTAACTTTACTCAGTTTTAAAATGTAACCAATGTTTTCGTATGTAGGCCCGCCTAAACCCTAGGCATTATTGGCCCAGGGCAGTTGGGTGTAAAGGGTTAAATATCTATGAATAGCCTAGGCCTAGGACATCATAGGCCTAGGCCTAGCCTTGGCCATCGTGGGCTTTCAAGTTAGACCATGGAGTAGGCCCTAGGCTTAGGCCTAGGCTGCAGTGCATAGGCCTTGTGTGCGAGTGGATGACAGAGACGAGGGCTAGCCTAGGCCTAGGCCTACTTAGGCCTATGAGCAGGTAGGCTCTGGCCCTAAAGCCAGTTATTAGGCCTAGGGTAGGCCCAAGTGCTAAGTTTGCCTCAAGTTCAAACCCTAGGCGTATGTAAATAAATAGTAGGACTGAGACCTGTTGAAACATAAATAAAAATGCCACAAGTAAGGTTAGAGTTGTCTACTATGTTATTTACATACGCCTCCCAGGACCAAGGGAAGGGTCTCAGAGCTATTTGTGACCTAGCTACATGCATGGCATGCTCAACTTGTTAATTGAAAGTGTTTATTTAAATTTTTGACGTACCTTTCAATATCTTCCGTGGTATAGGGTACACACACCTACGTCACAATCGAGGGGAATGAGGGGTATTCTCCGTTTTGAGCCCAAACTGGTGGACAAGCAACCATCGGTTCGCAAGTGGACGCCTGCTGAACGTCGCACAACTTATCACGCTCTAACTTTTATCCATTCATTATTGGGGAAAAACTTAAGAGGAATAATATTTAGCAAATAAATCATTCCTTCTAATAGCGATTACTTTGAATTTTTACACGGCCGTTAACTTGTTATTTCGATGTACATATTAAATAAAATTTAAGACTTTTACTTGTTTTTTTATGAAACTGTAATAAAACAACTTCAATTGACAAAAATCTAGTGATCGGATTTTGACAAGACCGCTTTCAAAAAATTCATCGGACTGTTTAGACAAGAAATAAATAAACTTTCTAGATAGAAAGTGCACAGAACGAAAATTTATAGCATAGGGTAAAACGCATGGTATGTGTTTTCATCTAAAATACGCGCTTTTGACGTGCGGATGAGCCGTGAAAAAACTGCACGCTATGCTGTAAAATTTCGTTCTGTGCTTTTTCTATCGAAAAAGTTTATTTATTCTTGTCTAATTAGTTAGATGCATATTTAGAGAGAATTCTTTTTGAAATCGATCAGTAGTTTTGTGTCAATTGAAGTTGAAAAGACTTAAAGATGTTGATAATTTTGTCATTTATAATGCGTACATTGTAATAACAAGCTAACAGTTCTCTAAAAAAAATCGAAATAATCGCTATTAGAAGAAATGATATGTTTGCTAAATATTATCCTCTTAAGTTTTGTCCAAATAATGAATAGTATAAAAGTTAGAGCGTGATATTTGTTGAGCCGTTCATCAGGCGTCAACTTGCGAAAAGAGGATGCTTGTCCATCAGTTAGATCCGCGCCGAGCTGTGACGTCACGTGTGTGTTCCCTATTGTTCGTTTCAATCCCCATCGTGGTGGCTCAGCAGCTTGGTTCAGCCACAGTCACAGTAACGGAAAACGACTACCGCGATCAAGTGACTTTTTATGTTGCATTAATTTCGGAAAACTAAAAGTCGATCACTTTACTTGTAAAACATGTGTTGAATACATTTGTAAAAATCTTTTAATAATTTGAGACATTTTAAATTGTGATTATAACATGTTAACTTGCTTCATAGATACAGTTGAATTTCTAATGATAGCAATGCGTCAATTTTGACTAAGCTACTGACAAACGAGGATATTTTGAGGGAAACTCAAATAAGAATTCGATGCCGATTCATGGGTGGATATTAATTACATAAGTTAGTTTAAAATGTAAAGGGTATTTAAAATTAGAATCTTCTAATATAGGATTGCTTTACTATAAAAATATACATTCATACGTATTCGTCTTGTGGTGTCGGCGCCTGCAGGGTTGGCTAGGTCGGCTATAAATTTAATGTCCCTCTCAGTGGGGGACATTTAATCACTGAAAATAAGTTCTGTGACTGTGTAGATAGACTCTTAATACAAACTTATTAATTTATGTATTAATCTATTTATTTACTGTGAGTTTATGGCTAGCGAGTTAGGAGATTGTCAATGCTTCTAATTTTACATTAAAATTATTTGAATGAAATAATTGTCTTAAAATCATTATACGAACTGTAAAAATATGTTACTCATACGAATAGCTGATGACAATACTTTCTTGTACCATTACTAAGAACAGTAAAAATTTAAATATTCACTGCAAACTTATGTCTAAATAGGGCTATGCGTTGTATCCTGAATTGTATCGCTATACTTCAGTGGAAAATATGTTGTTGGTTTTTGATTAATTGTGTATTAATGAATGACTTACTTATCAAGTGATGATTCTTATGTGTCAAATGAAGAATGTTTGGGTTCCTAGTTATCTTAGCAAAGACTTAGACTTAGGGCTTCCTAAAATAAATTATGTCCATGGCACAAGAAAGGCTGATTCATGGTATTTAGAGAATGGAAATAAGGCAAATGGACTGAAATCTGTATTCTACTTGAGTGAGACAATTTAACAATCTGCCCTTTGAAACAATAACTAAGATAAAAGTCCAGGAGTTTTAAGAAAGCCTACCTCAATTATGTTAAGTGTAGAAGTGATTGAAAAATTGTTAAGACGGTTTCTATTTTATAGTAAATTATCTTGAATTTGTGGGTAGGCTTAGGCCTAAATGTATTATACTATGGAAAATTATAGCAAATTATTATTATTATTATTATTAAATCAAAACATGTATGAGTTTCGGGATATTTCGCCGCGTCGCGAGTAAACATTATACGTACCTCGACGTTTCGTTACCTCTGTGGGTAACATATTCATGAGAATGAGGTGATAAGTTTGTTTCAGCCTCAGCCGAACTATTATTATTATTATTATTATTATTATTATTATTTTATATTATTATTATTATTATTATTATTATTATTTTTTTTTTTTTTTTAACGAACATAGAATGACAGCTTCTATAAATAATATCAGTGTATACTTTTGGAAAATGTAAAATATGTATTAAAATTTAAAACACATTTTTTAATCACAATAACGATGATGAATAAAAGCATAGCCTAGAGGAGTAACAAAATCATCAAAAAATAAATTTAATAAAAATCCCTCAAATAAAATATAACGAAATCACAAGAATAAAAAAGTGAACAAATAAAACAAAACCCCATAAGAGCAGAAAAAAATATCATAAAAATGTCTAATCATAAGACAATTGATTATGTAAAAAAATATTAAAAATAAAAATAAATAAATTTTATTTAGAGTCTACCCACTCAGTTATATAACTGATTTTCAGTGGGGGACTTTTGTGTATATGTGTATTTTGTGTACTTTTGATGTAGCTAAACGACATAAATTAGTTAAAGCAAAACTCGATAACGAAAATTGCATGCTGTACTCTTCTTTGCATTAAAAATATGTTAACTACATAATTTCCAGAATGTTTATTTATGACTATCCACCAAAAGTATTGGTAAAAGTTTATCACAAAAACTTAAATTAACTTTACGAAACTAGTTATAAAAAATGTTTCTTGATTTAATTTCGATAAGTATTTAGAGAAATGTATAGTTTAATTACTTAAATCGAAATATAAATTGAATGCATTAAAAGCCTTATGAAAAAAAAATTTTAAATTGTGTTTTCAGAAATACTAACTGCAAACCATATTGCCGAATGTATTGTGCCAACCACAAACTAAAATACGTTTCGAAAAAACTTTTAAAAATATATTTAAGGAAATAAATTTTGATTTGCCATTTAAGAAATACAGCAATAATGCATTATTTTAAGTGGTATATAAAATGCTTCCAACTGTTCCTATACTAAAACAGGACTTATAATTTGTGCTTGTATCTAGTTATATACATACTACCTTTGAACAGTCTTACGGGTAGGGCGTACATTAACCTTTATTCTTTATTGCTATATGTTTATTATTATACTTCGCAATAATATAGTTGCAAATAATTACTCCAATCACATTCTGCGAACCAAAACTTTTACCCGCAATAGCTGACGGACATTAAAAATATGTTAACAACCTGAACAACCTGATTTCCTGAATATTTATTTATGACCATCATCAAAATATATTGCTAAACTGTTTTATATCGTACAAATTTTTAATTCATGAACAAAACATATTATAAATACTTTTTTTTATATTTCATTATTAAAGTATTAAGAGGAATGTATAATTTAATAACTTAAATCAAACTATATATTCAATGCATTTGTTTAATGCCTTTAAAAACACATTTTAGATTGTGTTTTCAGAAATACTAACTGCAAACCATATTGCAGAATGTATTATGCCAGTCACTAAATAAAATAGGTTTCAAAAAAACTTTAAAAAAATATATTTTAGGAAATAAATTCCAATATGCCATTTAGAAATGCAAGCAACAATTCATTATTTTAATGTTATTCAAAATGCTTTCAAATATGCCATTTAAGAAATACATCAATAATACATTATTTAAGTGTTACACAAAATGCTTCCAAATTTTCTGGAAATACATTCTTAAAAATGTATTAAGAAATATATATTCTATGCATTTTGTGAATCATGTATTTCTCATAATATATTTTGTAATGCATTTTATTTTGGGTAATGTATTTATAACACTTATTTTTCCGTGTGGGTACTTACTAAGTTATATAACTGATTTTCAGTGGGGGACAGTAAATCAAAGCGACTGAGCCTACCCTGTAGGCCCCGACGCAATCGACGAGTGAGCGATAACCAACCAAAGATCGATATTTTTAATAGGAAATATAGCAATCAGTGGTATGGACTGTGCGAACACCCGCGAATCAACGCCAGAATCAACAAGGCCGATTCAGAACAACTCTGAATTTATTATGTGCTTCGTTGCAAGGACGACTCCAACGTCACCATTTACAAACTCCTAAGACACCAACTGATGGACTTAAGTCCAAATCAGAAGTTAAAAAACTTCTGACTTTGACGGGAATCCAACCCTAGGACCTTCTGCATTGGAAGCAGATACGCTAACAACAAGACCAACGATCAGACAGAAATTAAAATGGTACCTACGTCGGGGATTGAACCCGGGACCTTGGCTGTCAGGGCCCTGCTCTTAACAACTGAGCTATGAAAACACCAGATTAAATTCGGTCTCTTAATATCTAAGAAATGGACATTATTTAATTTAATATAAAATTATCTCATACTTTAAAGTTATGCGATCATTTTTTCAATTCGGCGGCTTTTCTAACAATACGGTTGTGACAGGGACATCTTTCCGAAACGTTGATAAATAAACTATTTATAACACGGAAACCTGAGAGTATTCATTATGTTACACATGTATGTGTGTTTGTATGCAATATGTTATAAAATATATTGAGTTCGCCGGGCTTTTAATAGAATAAATGAACATATACTTTTTTTAGTAAACTTTTGCAAATGTTTGTGCTAAATGCACGTTTCATTTATGATTTGATGCTTAAGATATGACGGAACTTACAAGTTCCACAATTTTTTGTGGTATTGCAAATAACTTAGATAGTAGTATACACATGTTATCTCGTCGGGACGTTTCAGTAGTAATGTTCTGGTGGAGCACATAGAGCTATCGCACATAATTAGGAGAGATAACACAGTAAAAAAAAAATGTTTTTTAATTAGATTATTTATGAAAAATAAAGAAAATTGCCAGTTTAATCCCGATTGTTATTAATATTAAATAAATTAAAGTCTGCTAGTTATTGAAGTCTATAGAAATAAAAAAAGTGTGCAATGGTGCAAATATTTTATGTCCAAAATAAAAATAAAAAATTAAAAATTAAATATTGCACCCCCAACACTTATTAGTATTTTTCTCCGAAATTTAGCCGCGTGCACTAATTCTAAGGTTTGGTGTTTCAGAAAGCAATAATGGTGAACTGAATGGCCTGACATGTTTCAGAATTAGTGCTCAAAGTGTAAATATCTCTTAAGGGACAAGCGGACCTGAAAAAAGGGGATTTTATGACCTCTCGGTCGCTTATTATAAGGACCATTACAATTTAAATAAAATTAGCGTTACGGGACTTATGAAAGGTGCAAGAGGGAAGATCCCAGGATTCTTCGAATCGTTCAGGAGAAAGTTTTGTCTGTCAAGTGGATTACGGGACAACATAGTCAAAAGTTTATTGCGATGGGAAATACGAATTTTTAGGAACCGTTAATATAATTAATTAATTGCTTTATTGTTTTACAAATTTTATTTTATTTTAGCTTTACTTGTTTGTTATTCTGTGTCGCAAGACAACAGTTTTGGCTGCAGAGACCTAATATAGGTTTATTACAATATATAGGAAAACGCTTAAGTCCCGCCGCGTTGATGGATGAGCATTTTTTGTAAGTTTTTAGTTTGCGTAGGACCACTTTTCCTTTGCAATTGCTTTGTGAATGCATTGTAGGTGATTGTTGTAAAGTTTCTATTGTTACTTGTTTATTGTTATTATAATCCTCAAAAAACTCATATCCAAACCTATACTTTATGGATTCTGGCTTACTTTTTCAACTTTTTCTTTCAAAAAGCAATACATTACCATACTATTAATGTCCATGTAAAATATGAAAGTTGTAGCCCCACCCGTTTGGTCAGAATCGGCCCAAATGTCACGAAAATATCGCACTTAAAATCGAAAAAAATCGTGAAAGTACGAAATTCATGAGAAATATTTCTTCGATTGTACCCAAAAACGTGGCAAGTCTAAGTTCAGAGATTTCGAATAAAGATCGCATGTGCCGTTTTCCCGGTAGAATGCGACCAAACAGACAGAAAAACAAACACACAAAAAAACATTGGAGCTAAAGTTTTTGAGGGGTCAGTGAAATTGAAGTCTTCGCTTCGCTCATCCAATGATATTTGTGTATTAATAATTAAGCGAAAACCAATTTTCATTTTTATTTAAATAGTATATGCATTTGTTCTTGGTCAAGAAAGGGATAAGCAAGAAATGACAATCAAAATCCATTATTTTACTTTTAATAATTGCACGTTTTAAAATTTAGAAATTTCCATGACAATTCATTAAAATTCAAGCTACGTGGTGATGTATGAGTATAAACAAAAATACCTTTTATAATTGACTGTTGATTATTGAGTAAGACTTGACACTATAATCAACAAGCATTGTGTAACAACGTAATTGCGAAATACTGACTCAACTGTTTAGTTGACCTTTACTAGAAATACATGCAAAATCACTTAGAATTTTAAATATGTCATCATCACATAATAATTAGCACATTGCTTCTGCCAGCCTCATTAGTTATGAGTTAGTTAATGATCATTTAAACACAGATAAGAAATAAGTCAAAGAAAAATAAAATTGTTGACGCAACCAACAGCTGATTTACTGAATATACTTCATAAATATCTCACAATGATTATTCAAATTTGCTATCTATTCAACTTTAAAACCGATTAGGTAAGCACAATTGCATCAATCGAAATCAAAGTGATAAAATACTCAAAGAGCAAATGTTGGCAATGCTAGTTAGTTAACAGATAGAAGCTCGACCTTATTATTGAAGTAATCCATTTGTGAAGTGAAAATGAAGTTTCTTCCTTTTGTGCTTCAAGTATTTTCGTTCACGATAATCTTTGGATTCGTGTTGGGCGACAAAGAAGGCGGTGGCATTAGTTCTTCGAATTCAACATGCATTTGTCCTCAAAACACAACAAGCGGTGACTATGGTAGTGACGTTGGATCTTTGAATTCAACAGCTAGTGACGTTGGATCTTTGAATTCAACAGACAGTGAAAACCAAGATTGTAGTGAGTTGTTAAGAGAAAACCAAACTGCAGACGATATACCGTTTATTCTAACATTAAGGTTGGTAGAATGCTTTGAAGTGTTTAATTCACTTAAGAAAACGTTAAACGATTGTAGCACTAAAAAGGAATTTCAAGATGTCATGCGCGACGCATGTGGCAAGGTAAGTGATGTGACTGCTTGCACAGATGCCGTCGTTTCAGAAGGAAAAAAATGTTTGCCCGTTTCACAATCGCTGAGTTTAAAAATGGAAAAACAATATTATGGTATGTTTATGACCATTGGTTGTAAAGATAAAGGTCAAAAGGTTGCAGATATTGCCAGAAAGGTTATAAAGCAAGAACGTAATTCAATACAAATATCAATCATTAATGACTGTTTCGAGAAATCTTCGGATCCGTTCGTAGATTTTACTAAAACGCCGTCGGAAAATAGTTATATGTTTAATACTGCATTGAGTGATATGATACAATGTTTTAATCAACGTCAAAAACGTCATGATTTGCTTAAACTTATTTCTGACGTTTATTCAGAAATAAAAGTCCATTTATTATGTATACATCCTCAAACCCCAGATGAAAGTCTTTGTAACTGATGCAAATTGATAGTTTTGAATAGGTATCAAAATGTGTGTTCAATAAATTTATTACGATAATTTAGTATTTATATAATAAAATTGGATATTTTACTCTGTATTAATAAAACACGAGAATTTTTTTATAAATGAGTTTTTAAGTCTATGACATAAATAGAAAATGGTTACTTTTACACTTTTAAATCAATAGCAGTGTTCTCGTTCCAGAAATTAATGTTTTGTTGTAAACGTAAGTGGCTGGATGTTTTTAGAATATAAATTCAAAATATAATTGTATGAACATAGATTATTATATTTTGTTATAATAAATAATTTATAAAATCAATTACGACGTTTAAACGTTTTTCGATAGAAACACATCATTGAATTGTTCAATAATAAACAACTTAAATAAAATACACACACGGGATTTTTGGCAAGTTTGTGTAGCGATTTTGGTTCCCTCTGAAGATTTTTCCTGAAATAATTGACAAAATCAAGTGTTAAGCTTACACATAATGCAAATATTGTATACTATTATATACAAATCAGAAACAGATAATGTTGCATAATGATAAGGTGAATATTGTGTTTGATATGCAAATAAAAATTTATTTATCACATATGTATTTTATTTTTAACTAAGCTCATACATAGTCTTAAAATCAATCAAATGGTTCTTAAGTAATAAGCCCTATTTTCATACTCACATCCTACTAGTTATTTATTATAATGACTATCCACTCCAAACATTTTTCTAGTTAATACTCCCCTGTTGATTTTACTTTATTTGTATTGCTTAACGTCTCATATTAATACACTAAGGATGAAGTATGAACAGAAGGAAGGAGGGGAAACCCGCTACCGGCACGTAGCCTACTCCTTTCGAAAAATACCGAGGGGACCAACGGCTTAACGTCCCATCCGAAAGGACGGTGTCACCTTGACAGTCATATAGGTTCTTTCACTAACCCGGACTGCCGAGCAGACGTCGAGGAGAACGAAGCCGTTACACTAGCTCTGGAACCCTCCATCTGCTCTAACCAGCGGTACACGTGTGTTCCGGGGGAGAGCGGTCACCTACTCTACCCCTGACTACGCCAGAGGTTGCTTATCTTCGGTGTTCGAGTGGAAACCGGCTAAGCAACCGTGGCTAAACCGCTGTATGTACCTAATAAATAGTCGGATAGGGGGTTTTTACACCCGGGTTTATCTCTCTGCCCCTTTTCTTCTTTCTGATAGTTTTCCCTGTGCATTTTAACCCATTTCTTCTTTTCTACACTTCCATCTTCCTCAGGTCCCTCCACTAATTCTTACAAACATTTTCTTTGGCTCTTTTGTCTTTGTCTATTCATATCCACCCCACACAAATAACCTCGTCCCACCTCAATCCGGGCTGAGACAGGTATATCATTTCATATTGTCCCTATTGTCTCGTTTAAGGCTATTTTATAGCCCACGGACCGATTTTATAAAACGTCCCAAGAAAAAATCTTAAAAATGGCTGAATAACAAAGGAACTAATACATAACACAATATTTAAAAAGTTAAGCGCACTCAGCTAATATATGAATATTTTAAAGAATACACACAAAGTCAATGAACAAAACTTAATTTTCCACAATGTGTTATTAAAAAATATTGTTTTAACACAGCATTTGTCTACAAAAAAATACAAATAAAGGATTTGATTTTCTAAAATAACGTTCCGCGTATACGATTACGTTTTTACATGTGGTACAAACACGCAATATATATATCAGCAGATTAAAAACTGTTACCAAAAATTATTTCAAAAAAAACATTTCTCTTGTACCTAGATGGAAGTCAAAGGATGCTACATTGAATTTAATTTTGCACTTGACATGTTTTTCGATAACAAACTTACATATAAGCTTACAGAAATAGAGAATTTTTGTAAGGGCATATAGCAATACCACAACAAATTCTTGGTTACTCATTGATCTTTTTCTGGAACTCTTCCTGACGCCAGTTTTCATCAGATTGTTACCACACTTTGCACATGTTATGGACATGTTATGCAGTCTTGTATAACTGTGCATTTTGAAAAAAAATTATTAATATATTAAATGGATTTTTAGGATTTTTGATTTTTGTAAAATCATCAAAATTGGTAAATATCGGAATATTATTTGTGCAAATGTGACATATTTTTGCTTGGCAATTACTCAGAACGGCATATCAATCGGATGACAACTGGAAGCAGGTCAAGTTCCCAAAAAGTACACATTAATTCTTCTATACTACATAAAAGTTGATAGTAATGATGACGTTCGGTCAGGAACTTTATTATAATCTCACTACTATTTTATATAATACGTGTTGATAGTAAAAAGGATTCACTAAAATCCAGTTTCGAACCCACGTCCCTATTTTAAAATCATACTCGTTAATCAAGACTCCAGACACTGACAAGGCTTACTTTAAGTTTAAATACACAATTAATAATAATATTTAAATATTTTGTTACTAAATATAAATTTAAAAATTGATTGCCAAAATGTCATTTCTTTGTTTCGAAAGTTTGTATCTGCCACGCGTGGATTTCTAAGAAAGTTGTTGTTTTGTTAATATATTATTGATTTTTCATAAAACATATTTTCACTGTTTATATAAGTAGGTCAAATAAATACTGAACTGGATGTGTAACTGTAAATGCAATGACGCAAGAGATACGTGATCTTTGAACTAATAATGCATTTATAATTGACACAATTTCACAATTCAGTTTATAATTGCACATTTTGCAATACAAAATAATTGCAGTCACCAATATTTTCTTTATAACTTTTTGAAAATTATTCAACGTATCCACACACAATATGAGAAGAAAATGTATTTAAAGAGCCGTTTCCGAGAATCTAAGTCAGTTTGATCTCACGTTTGGAGAATCTTTCCAGTGAAGATGAAGCTTCTTTGCACAGTCTTTGTCGTGTTGGCGATCGTTGGAGCTGCTGTAGGTGATGGTGAGCCGGTCTGTGATGTAGAACTTCCAAGTAACCACACATCAGACGATATGGCGGACGCACTGATTGACAGAATGCTGACCTGCGTACATGACATTGCTAAAGACCTCAGGAATAATATACGCGCTGCCAACACTTCAGAAGAGTACAGAGATGCATTTAGAACAGCTTGTGCAAAGATTCCAACTACAAATGAGTGCACATCCGGAGTTGTTGTGCAGGCCGGAATCTGTCTAAATGAAACTATGGCTCGCACTTTTGAAGTTGTACGTCAAGATATGCATACCGTTTTAAACGTCTTCTGTGAGAATGATGGCCAGAAGATGGCTGAAGTCATCATCGAAGTTGCTGTATTAAAGAACCACACAGATACGCATACATTTTTAGACGAGTGCGTCAATGAAGGTACCAAGGGCATTGAAGGTCTTGACGAGTACGAAGCTTCACCAGTTAGTGTTGCATATTATAAAACATTCCGATCCATCAAGCAATGTATGGCGCGTCATGGAGAAGGACATGCTAACCTGATTACTCTGATTAATTCCGTGTTTGATCAGATATTGACACATCTGAAATGCGTTCATCCGGAGAGCCAAGCTGAAGTACTGTGTGAGTCTTTTGTTACTGCAGAATGACCTTGGTCATTTTGCCTATAACAAAACTAAATTCACTTATTCAATACATATTTTCATATCTGCTTTTGATCTTCAGTGCTTAACATTTGAGTATTTGTGAAATATAACTATATTCAATATTCAAATGATTACAAATATTAAAAATTAATGTAAATCATACATTGATAATACATAGTTTCAAAGAACTTTTTTGCTTTATGCAAATTGATAACTGTTATATGTTTATTGCAATGTACATTTTCGAATAACGTGAATAATATGTTATACAAAATAAAATGTGTACACTTAAAAGCATATTTTGTATCTATTTGTATTGTTAAAACCACGTTTGATTTAAATTATTCACCTCTTCTATTGAATCACTTCCCCTGTTTTTGCCTTGTTTATCTCTAGAGGAAAATCTTTTTCTACTGGCTATTCAACCGCGTGTTTCTATTTTCCAAAATATGCTACCAAGTCAAAATATAGTGAATGGCTTTGAAAACTGTCTTATTTATAAAATCAAAACTTTTTTCAAAATTTTCTGATCGGTCACACGGCTAATATCGCCAATTCAAAATAATTTCCAACTTCAATTCGCCCAAGCACACCATTCAACGTAGGTAGTTGTGTTTTGTGACATTATTTTTCAATTGTTTTTCTAGAGACTGGCTGAGAGAAAAAAGACTTTTTTTTAAGAATTGTCTTTTCTGCGAATTGTTTCGTTTGGCAGTACAAATCGGTAGAAAATACCGCCAAACGAAAGAATTCGCAGGAAAGACAATTGTAGGAAAATATCTTTTCTCTCAGTCAGCCTCTAAAAAAACAGCTGAAAATAAATGTCACAAAAACACTACACCTGACGTTGAATAGTGTGCTTGGGCAAATAGAAGTTTGAAATTCTTTTAGAGTGGCGATATTAGCCGTGTGCCCGATAAGAAAAATTAAGAAAAAAGTTTTGATTTTCTAAATGAGACAGGTTTTAAAGCCATTCACTATATTTTGACTTGGTTGCATATTTTGTGAAAAAGAAAAACGCGGTCGAATAGCCATGAATAGATAAAAAAGACTTTTTAAAAAAAAAATTGTCTTTCCTGCAAATTGTTTCGTTTGGCGGTACAAATCGGTACAAAACACCGCAAAACGTAATTATTTGCAGGAAACAATTGTTAAAAAATTCTAGTATACCATGCTGCTCAGTAGAAAGTTTTGTTTGGATTAAGTGATAATGTGTGCGTACACACTTAAGCATCAATATACTTAATTAGGTTAGGGCACGTTAAATAATTTTGCCTGTAGATAAATTAGTTCAAATTCAATTCAACTCCTCAAAATATGAACTCATAGGTTACTGAAAGTTTTCAAACCTTTTTTGAAAATGACAGTTGCAACTGCTACAGACGACAGAATGTGACATAGAAAATGATATTAACAGTTTAGTTTTGGATTCTGACTCATATCGATTAAAGTAAAATGGGGACGTTTAGTTTTTAATATGCTAGCAGAAACAATTTTATACTTGGTTAATTGATCTCAAGGCACAAGTCAGTTAATTATTCTCTTCAACATGTTAAGTGTACATTGTACTTTGTAGCTTGATTTGTTGAAATAAATAATAATAATAATAAATAATAAAATCAATACAGAAATAGAAATCTCAGCAGCAATTTATAATTAAATCCAGATGTTTTGAAGTTAATCGTCTCGGTTGCTTAGGGGTAAATCACCCGACCGGCAATTAAGAAGCCCAGGTCTGATACCCGGTTAAGAGGGAGTTTGATATTTCTTGATTGACTTCGATTCAAATCATTAACACTAACGTAAGTGATTCCCGATTAATGAGATTGAGAAAAATGTATAACAAAAAAAGAACCTTGCTAAAATTATATTAAACAAAAACATCTATTGAGGAAGTGAGTTGTGTCCAATAAGAAGATATCAAATCCAATTATCTAAAGGGGCTCGAACTTATGTCCTTTGAAGTCACACTCACATGCATTCGACTTTGTACAGTTTGTCTCTTTATAATCAAAAAGATAGTAACATTTATAACAATGTTACAGTGAAATAGCTGATATTAAACTGATATTAAAAATCCTTCGGCATGTTTGTGTCTTTTGACTCAGTGTTAAGAAGTGCATATATCTGATGAATTTAATAAAAAAACGTATCTTAATTTTGCTCTTGGTAAAAAAATCTTAAGCTGATTTGAAGGTCAATGAGGAAATTGTAAGCAGTTCTGAGAAAGCAATGACGAATGAGTTGCATGACCTTTAAACTATGAACACGTCAGGTATTGACGACACTAAAACATTTGAGACCGTCAGAGTAATGAGATAATGTATTCAAAGTACTGATTAAGATAACAAATGTCGTATAAACTACCTAGTTATTAGTACTAGGAAAACGCTTAAGTCCGCCGCGTTGTTGAGTAGTAATTGGTGCATTGAGCTGCCATGTGTTATGCGGATTTTTTGGTGTTTTGTGAAAAAATTATTACTAAGTTTAAGTTTTTTTTTTAAATTAAAAAATAAACTTAATTTTTTTTAAGAAATCGTAATTAAAATAAAGAAAAAAATCGAAAAATTGCGATTTTTATAAGAAATAATTATTCGATTGCGCTCAAATTTCACACGAATATATAAATTTATAAAATTAAGGTTGTGTGAAAAAATCATTACAATAGGATAAAGCATGTAGGTGTTATAAGTCGAAGAAATTTTAGAAAAATCTAAAAAAATCATAAAATTGCGATTTAAATGAAAAATAATTTTTCGATTGCGCTCAAAAACGTGGCAGTTCTAAGTTCAGAGATTTCGAAGGCCTCCATAAAATTTCATGGCAATTGGAGTATCGGTTTAGCCGGAATCGTGTTAACAAACACACAAAAATACAAAAGAAAGAAAAAAAAAGAAGAAAAAAAAAACATCCCGGATTTTTCTCCAGTGTAGTAGAATGGAATCTTCGCTTTGCTCGCTACGCTCGCTACGCTCATCCAATAATTACATAAATAACAAAACATTTTATAATTATCAAAAAAAAGCAATCTAGAAGATGTTCATAAATTTCTTATGAATGTTTGAAACAATGTCACTATATTGAGTGTTTTAGTACTCTTTAAGTACCAAAAAAATGCATTAATTTTAGTTTATTTTCTGGAACCACTTTTTTAATCTACTATGTTAGCTTTAATTAAATTATAAGTATCTAAAGTATAATATTATATGTCCGTGAGAGAAATCGTCAGAAATCGTCGATTGAAAGTAACAACATAGTAAATAGAATGTCATGCTCAGCGCAACAGTATTGACATCTTTGCGTGTCAAATATTATTAAAACTACAAAGTTGTTGCTATCGATCGACTATTGTCGCACAAGTTAATAAATAGACTTTACCATCGCAAAACTAAAACTTTAATGTGTAATAATATTTTACAACATCGTTTAAACGATACCGGAATACACGATTTACTATGAAGTGACGTGTCATAGATAACGTCAATACTATGTCGGGGAAATTTACAAACAAACAAACATTTTAACAATCTTTTCACAGCATCACAGTTTTTTTTTTTTTTTAAGGAGTTCTTAAAAGTAACATTTTTAGTAATTGGTGATGAAGATCTAAATTGCAAAACGTTACGCCCTTTTGTGGGGGGGGGGGGGGGGGCGGAGGAGGAAGGGGGTAGGGTGGCTAGGAGTGATAATGAATAATATCAACTAAAGAGTTAAACCTGAGATGGGTTGCCTTTTTTGGTCAGAAAAATGTGAAATTGACGAAGTGAAATTTAATTAATGTTGGTTTGTTGACATGCCCATAATTAGTAACCTGACTTGATTATGATGATGCCGAAATAAACTGTTTAATTTCTGTCTCACTACTATATTATAATATAGTGGGAAGTTAAAGGTTAATTGGAACAATAAAATCGATGACTTAGGAGATTTTTTAACCCACGTCCCTTAGTTTAAAATTATACCTTTCATATACTTTTAAAAACACTGTACCAAACCAGGGCTAACATTAGTTTCAATACAATAGTTTCATATGTTTAATATTCCGTTACTGAGAATTTGCTAGCTGCTCTTCATTAAAGTTCTCATTTAACTTTATTATCGATTGCTAAATACTTTCTTTTATAAAATGTACGCTTAATTGTGTCTGCCTAACGTAGATTTCTTAGAACATAATTTTGTCCTTATGTGTTATTAATTTCGGAAAAATTATATATCCACTGTTTATATTAGTAGGTCAAATAAATACTGAACTGTTGTTGTTAATACAATGACTCAACACAACAATGATCTTTGAACTTAGAATGCATATGTAATTGACACTTTTAACAACACAGTATATAATCACACATTTTGCAATAAGCAATTATTGCAGTCGCCAATATTTTCCATATAACGTTTTGAAAATTATTCAAACAATATGAGAAGAAAATGTATTTAAAGAGCCGTTTACGAGAATCCAAGTCAGTTTGATCTCACAGTTGGAGTATCTTTCCAGTAAAGATGAAGCTTCTTTGCACATTCTTTGTCGTGTTGGCGATCGTTGGAGCTGCTGTAGGTGATGGTGAGCCGGTCTGTGATGTAAAACTTCCAACTAACCACACATCAGATGATATGACGGAAGCACTGATTGACAGAATGCACACCTGCATACATGATATCGCTAAAGACCTCAAAATTAATATACGCGCTGCCAACACTTCAGAAGAATACAGAGATGCAGTCAGAACAGCTTGTGCAGAGATTCCAGCTACAAATAAATGCGCATCCAGAGTTGTCATGCAAGCAGGAATCTGTCTAAATGAAACAATGACGCGCACTTTTCAAGTTTTACGTCAAAATTTGCAAACTGTTTTATTCGTCTTCTGTTACAATGATGGCCAGTATATGGCTAAACTCTTCAACGAAGTTGCAAAATTAAAGAACCACACAGATACGCATAGATTTTTATACGAGTGCGTCAATGAAGGTGTTGAGCGCATGGTTCTTGACGAGTACGATGCTTCAGCTGTAAGTGTTGCATATTATAAAACATTCAGATATATCAATCGATGTATGGTGCGTCATGGAGACGATAATGGTAACGTGATTGTTCGGATTAATTTAGTATGTGTTTGGATATTGATGCAGCTGAAATGCGTTCATCCGGAGAGCCAAGCTGAAGTACTGTGTGAGTCTTTTGTTACTGCAGAATGACCTTGGTCATTTTGCCTATCACAAAACTAAATTCATTTAGATTACAATGTATACAATGCTTCTGTTCTTTAATGCTTAACATTTGTGTATTTGTGAAATAAATAGCAATTAAAAAATTAACCGATTACAAATATTAAAAATCTTAATCACACAATGATTGCTTGATAATTGATAACTGGAATTTGTTTATTGCAATGTACATTTTCGAATAACCTGAATACCATATTATACCAAATAAAATGTATACACATGAGCATTATTTTGTATCTGTTTGTATTGTTCAACCACATAAGATTTAATAATCCACCTTTTTTAAGCCATTTTTTCCCCTGTTATTGCAGTGTTTATCTTTAGAGGAAAATCGTTTTCCATTTCATATCTAACGTTATGAAAATGAATAAAATTATGTTTCATATTACACCATGTTGCTCAATATATAGTTTCGTTTGGATTGAGCTATAAAGTAAGCATACACACTTGGGCATCAATACTCTTAGTTAGGTTAGGGCACGTAAACTTGTTTTGCCTATTTATGAATTAGTTTAAATTTAATTGATCTCATCAAAGTATCAACTCAAAGGTTACCGAAAGTTTTACTTCTCGCGGCTGGTTCTGACCAGCATGGGCTACTCCTCCCCGTATCCTTTAGGCTAGAGTGGTGCATAATGACCTAACGGTTGACGCGCCCTTAATCTAAATAAACAAAAACGTCACAGATGCAACGGCTACAGACGACAGAATGTGACGAAGATTGTAACATTTACAGTTCTTTTGGATACCGTATCATTTTGATTAAAGTAAAATGGAGGCGTTAAGTTTTTAATATGTTAGCAGAAACAATTTTTATCTTGTTAAATTGAATTTCTAGGCACAATCAGTAAACGATATAAATCATGCGAAATTCTATTACAAAAATTATATTTAGGGAAATCAATTCAGAAATGAAAATCTCAGCAGCATTATTTATTAAATCCAGATGTTTTGAAGTTAATCGTCTCGGTTGCTAAGGGGTAAACCACCCGACTGCCAATTGGGAAGCCCAGGTTTGTACCCGGTTAAGAGGGAGTTTGATATTTTTTAGATTGATTTCGATTCAAATCATTAACACTGACGTGAGCGTTTCTCGATTAATGAGTTTGTGTCCAATGAGAAGATATCAAATCCAATTATCTTAAGGGGCTCGAACGTACGTCTTTTGAAGTCACACTCACACGCTTTCGACTTTGGACAGTTTGTCTCTTTATAATCAAAAAGATAGTAACATCTATGACTTATGTAACAATGAAATAGCTTTCAAACTGATATTAAAAATCCCACGGCATGTTGGAGTCTTTTGACTTACTGTATAGAAGTGCACATATCGGGCGCTTTTTGTAAAAGAAATCTAAGCTGGTTTGAAGAACAATGAGGAAATTATAAGCAGTTCTGAGAAAGTAATGACGAAAGAGTTGCATGACCTTTAAACTATGAACACGTCAGTAATAATTAACACTTAACATTTGAGACCGTCAGAGTAATGAGATAATGTTTTTGAAGTACTGAATAAGACAACAAAAGTCAGTGTCAACAGTTATAAGTAATAACAAATGTACAAAACATTCTACAATTTCTAAAAGAGAGCAATCTAGAAGATGTTCATAATTTCTTATAAATGTTTGAAAAAATTATACTTTTTTGAGGGTTTTACGTACTTTTTAAGTACTAAAAAAATGCATTAGTTTTAGTTTATTTTCGGGAACCACTTTTTTGTTATCTACTATGTTAGCTTCAATTAAATTAGAAAGAATCTAAAGTAGGCCTATAATATTATATGTCAGTGAGAGAAATCGTCAGAAATCGTGGATTGAAAGTTACAACATAAATAGAATATGCCACGCTAAAGGCAACAGTATTGACATCTTTGCGTGTCAGTGACGTAACTGTTACTCCTAGGGTTATATTCAATATTATTATAACTACAAAGTTGTTGCTATCGATTTTTGTCGTACGAGTTAATAAATAGACCTTACCATCGCAAAACTAAAACTAAAATGTGTAACGATATTTTACAACATCGTTTAAACGATAATGGAATACACGATTTACTATGAAGTGACGTGTCATAGATAACGTTAATACTATGTCGGGGAAATTTACAAACAAACAAATATTTTAACAATCTTTTCACTGCATCACCGTTTGCTTTGGAAAAAGTTCTTTAAAGAAACATTTTTGGTTATTGGTGATGAAGACCTAAATTGCAAAACGTCACGTTCTCTAATGGCGTAATGGCAGGGGGGGTGAGGGTTGGCTAAGAGTGACGATGAATAATATCAAATAAAGAGTGAAACCAAAGAAAGGTCGCCTTTTTTCGTCAGAAAAATGTGAAATTGACGAAGTGAAGTATAAAATTATTGTTAATTGGTTGACATACACATAATAAATAACCTGACTTGATTATGATAAAGACAAAAGCTGCTTGACGACGGAATGTGACATAGAATATAACATTGAAGTTTTATTTTTTATACTGTATCATTTCGCTTACAGGAAAATGGGGTCGTTCAGTTTTTAATATGTTATAAGAAACAATTTCTATATTTTGTAAATTGATCTCCAGGCACAAGTCAGAACACAATGCTGAATGCAGAATTCTATCACAAAAAATAGAATTGAAATCAATCAAGATGTTATGAAGCTAACCGTCTCGGTAGCTTTGGGGTAAAACACCCGACCGTAATTGGTAGACCAGGGTTCGTTATCTTGCTGAGAGGATTGATTTTATTCCTGGATTGATTACCATAGAATCATGTTCACCTTCGTGAGAGTTTCCCGATTTATAAAATACTTTTAAAAAATAAAAAGTTTATATTTTAGCTAATTGTTCTATGAGGAAGTGAGAAGTGTCCAATGAGAATGAAGAAGAATTGCACAATTCAATTCTCGAACCTTCGTCCGTTGAACTCACACGCTTTCGACTTTGGACAGTTTGTCTCTCTATAATCAAAAAGTTGGTAACGTTTATGATATAACGTAATAGTGAAATTGTCTTCATCGGGTAAATTTCATAAAAGAAGTAACTATCTTAAAAATTATCTTGAAAATAAAGTGATTCACCTGTTTTTACGTAGATGTGAATGAAAATATTTTGAAAAATAAATGAATAAATTTCTATCAGCATCACAACATGGACCAAATTAAGTATTTTATTAATTTGGCATACATATTGGCATTCCTTATTATGTTTCCATTATGTTCTAAAAAAATTATATTCATCAAATGAAAAACATAGGAAATATGAATTTTATTGTAAATCATTACATTTTTTAAAAAAGAACTCGGCCCAGGGCGTGTGACCGATGCCAGAAAACCCGGCGCTTAAAAGGTTAATTAGTTCACTTTTTTTAAAAATAAAAATCTTTGCTGATTTGAAGGTCAATGAGGAAATAAGCAGTTCTAAGATTGCAACAACGAATGAGTCTCATGATCTTTAAACTATGAACACGTCAATAATTGATGATTAAGCATTTGCGACTAACAAAGTAAATATAAAATGTATTTAAAGTACTGATTGCGACTACGAAAGTCAGTTTAAACTCACTACTGGACTGTGTATACTCAAACTGATTTACTAGGAATATCTTTGGTATGAATATGGAGCTTCATTGTACAAGTCTTCGTTACATTGTGATCTTGGCGCTCGTTGGATCCGCAGTAGGCAACGATCGAGACTGTGGTCTCCAACTTGAAGGTAACCAAACCTCAAATGATATTCCAGACATTCTAGTCGAGAAAATGTTGTTTTGCGCCGATGACTTCGTTGAAAACTTAAGGGAGGGTTTAAGTTCTGCCAACACTAGAGAAGAATATCACAATTCTTTTCGAACAGCCTGTGTTAAGTTTCCAACTATTACTAAGTGCACATCGGATGCGGTTTTACATGCAAGACGCTGTCTAAATGAATCTTTCGCGTTGACGTTCAAAGTTATTCGTCAAGATTTTCAAACCGTTTTAAACATCACGTGTGACAGTTATGGCCAGAAAATGGCTGAACTTGTGGAAGAAATCAGTAAGATCAACAATGGTTCAGACACGCCATCTTTTATACCACAATGTTTTGAAGAAGGGAAGATACACATTGTAAGTGCTAAAGAATACGAAGCTTCCACAGTTAGTGTTGCATATTATAGAACATTTGAGACTATGAAACAATGTATGGTGCGTCATGGGGATGGCCATACCAACTTGATTAATCGGATTGAGTCGTTATTTGGTGATATGTTGCATCAATTGAAGTGCATTCATCCAGAGAACAGATCAGAAGTACTGTGTGAAACTTTCGTCAATAACTGAGTATGATCTTGTTATTTTTGTGTTTAATCCTAAAGTGTTGCATATTATAGAACATATTTTGAGACTATGAAGCAGTGTATGGTGCGTCATGGGGATGGCCATACCAACTTGATTAATCGGATTGAGTCGTTATTTGGTGATATGTTGCATCAATTGAAGTGCATTCATCCAGAGAACAGATCAGAAGTACTGTGTGAAACTTTCGTCAATAACTGAGTATGATCTTGTTATTTTTGTGTTTAATCCTAAAGTGTTGCATATTATAGAACATTTGAGACTATGAAGCAGTGTATGGTGCGTCATGGGGATGGCCATACCAACTTGATTAATCGGATTGAGTCGTTATTTGGTGATATGTTGCATCAATTGAAGTGCATTCATCCAGAGAACAGATCAGAAGTACTGTGTGAAACTTTCGTCAATAACTGAGTATGATCTTGTTATTTTTGTGTTTAATCCTAAAGCGTTGCATATTCTCAATGGATAAATAATTTGTATTGGAATATGAATCATATACCCCTGTGTTTACAGTTATATAAGCAAAACATCATAAATATTAATATTATGCCATTCGAAATATAGAAAATTTCCTACCAAAAAAAAAAAATGTTTTAGTTTTGAAGATAGACGAATTCCTGGTATAAAATTTCAAACAATTTAGTGGAATACAACTCTTTATTTTATAACAATAACAACGTTAAGGAAATTATGAAAACTATTTTCGTCATCAGGATTTTTATGTAAAACAAAAATCAGATTTTTTAAAGTATACCAAAACAAACAAAGACAATAGCCAAAGTAGATAAGATTTAACATTTCTCACACACAAAAAACAAGGTGATACAAACAAAATGGCTTTTTTCTAGTATTTACTAATTGAACCCACATAGGAGGAAAATAGGTACTCGGCTGGCTAATACAAGTGTATTTTGATGTTATAAGAGCTGCTTCTTTCAATTTCCTTTTTTTCAACATGGCTCTTTAAGCAAACGCCGAGAAACGAAACGTTGTTATTGTTATAATATAAAGAGTTGTATTCCACTAAAAGTGTTTTAAATTGATATGTTTGTGTAAAGTGTTTAACTAAAGTGTTCAATATTTAGATGAGCGTAGCGAGCGAAGTGAAGATTCCATTTGACTACACTGGAGAAAAAATTCCGGAATGTTTTTTTTTCCTTTTTTTTCTTATTTTTCTGAATTTTTGTGTGTCTGTTAACACGAATTCGGCTAAACCGATACTCTAATTGCAAATAAATTTTATGGAGGCCTTTGAAATCTCTGTACCAAAAACAGCCACGTTTTTGAGCGCAATCGAAAAATTATTTCTCATGAAAATCGCAATTTTACGATTTTTTTCGATTTTTTAAAAATTTCTTCAGCTTGTAACACCTTCATGTTTTATTCGATTTTATTGATTTTTTCACAGAACCTTAATTTTATGTATTTAGGTATTCGTGTGAAATTTGAGCGCAATTGAAAAACTAATTCTCATGAAAATCGAAATTTTACGTTTTTTTTTCCTTTTTTAAAACAATTCTTTGACTTATAACACATACATGCTTTATCCTATTGTAATGATTTTTTCACAGAACCTTAATTTTATAAATGTATATATTCGTGCAAATTTGTGCGCAATCAAATAATTATTTGTTATGAAAATTTCAACATTACGATTTTTTCCTTTTTTAAAATTACGATTTATTAAAAAATTGAAAATTTTAAGTTAATTTTGCATTTAATTTAATTTAATTTAAAAAAAAATCTTCAACTAAGTAATGATTTTTTCATAGAACAACAGAATATCCGCATAACACATGGCAGCTCAATAAACCAATTACGCTCATCCAACAACGCGGCGGGACTTAAGCGTTTTCCTAGTCGATATAACACACTCGCCACAGGGGATACTCCATGTCTGTCTCCATTAGATACACCATTTCCGAGAAAACCGCCGCTGCACGCGAACCGTCTTCTAAACATGTTTCATTAATAATCATTTGTAAATACTGGTAAAGATTTAGTTCTACTGATTCTGTCCCGTTCAAACACGTTTCGTAGTCAATCGTGGTATGATTTACACACGATCTATTTTCTGAAGTATTGCAGAATGTGCAGAATGTGAAATTGCGTTTATATAGTCATGAGCGGAGTGGACATTAGATAAATCTTCAAAAAGTGGATATGTACAGTTGAACATGCGGAATCCTATTGTTGTGCGTAGAGGGCGGCCATCTTCGTTTAGCGCGTTGCATCTTGGGTGTTGGTTCAAAGACTCACCGCCTGTTGAAGTACGACTTCCGAAGTGACCGTCTGCTTCGACGCTCAATGCGAATAGAAAAATTGCAGCGGTAGTCAAGACGTAAAATAACCCCATCTGATTATTCATTCTTCTAGAAAATTTCATCGCTATTGGATCATCGGTTTAGCAGGAATCGTGTTAAGCATCATTCACAATCAGTTCTAAGTCGTAACGCGCAAGGTCTAAGGCGTAAGGTGCAAGTGGTAAGAAATGCTAGGCGTTTACAACAACCATAGGCCTACCATTTTTCATTGCTCCTGTGTATTGCGCATGCGCGTACAGTCAGCTGTGAAGTTTCCTTGTTTGTGATTTTCTCGTCGTAGGTAAGAAACCGTCGTAAGAATTAGATTTTAGACATAAACCATACGCCTTGCGACTTGGGACGTGTTGTGAACGTTCTGATTGAAATACATACTCGGCAATACAAATTATTACGCCTTAGGCCTTGCGCCTTACGCCTTAGAACTGATTGTGAATGATGCTTTAACAAACACACAAAAATACAAAAAGAAAAAAAAGAGATTTTTTTTTTCATCGGTGTAGAAAAATGGAATCTTCGCTTCGCTCGCTACGCTCATCCAAAAAATTGAACAGCGTCTAAAATATGTTTACAAAGTCGCACAAAAAACATTTTTCTTAACAAAATACAAAAAAATATTACGATTATAATGTTGTACAACGTCAATAATATTCGAAGAAAACGCTTTAAAAATTAAAAATTTAGATGATTTATTTCGATATCTGGATGGATGACAACTTATTTGTTACTAGGAAAACGCTTAAGTCCCGCCGCGTTGTTGGATGAGCGTAATTGGTGCATTGAGCTGCCATGTGTTACGCGGATTTTCGGTTGTTCTGTGAAAAAAAAATTACTTAGTCGAAGATTTTTTTAAAAATTAAATTAAATTAAAATAAAAAAATAACTTGATTTTTTTAATAAATCTTAATTTTTTTTTAAATAAAAAAATCGTAAAATTGCAATTTTCATAAGAAATAATTATTCGATTGCGCTCAAATTTAACACGAATATATTAATTCATGAAATTAAGGTTCTGTGAAAAAATCATTACAATAGGATAAAGCATGTAGGTGTTATAAGTCAAAAAATTGTTTAAAAAAAGAAAAACCCGTGAAATTTCGATTTTTATGAGAAATAATTTTTCGATTACGCTCAAATTTCACACGAATATCTTAATTCATAAAATTAAGGTTCTGTGAAAAAATCATTACAATCGGATTAAGCATGTAGGTGTTATAAGTCGAAGAAATTTTTTAAAAATCGAAAAAAAAATCGTAAAATTGTTTTTTATGTTATCCCGATTGCGCTCAAAAACGTGGCAGTTCTAAGTTAAAAGATTTCAAAGGCCTCCATAAAATTTCATCGCAATGGAGTATCGGTTTAGCCGGAATCGTGTTAACAAACAGACAAAAAAAAAAAAAAAAAAAAACAAGAAAGAAAGAAAGAAAGAAAGAAAGAAAGAAAGAAAGAAAAAAAAAACATTCCGGATTTTTTTCTCCAGTGTAGTGAAATGGAATATTCGTTTCGCTCATCCAATAAGTACGTTGCAGTAGCAATTAGTGTTAAAATCATACGTAGACATGAGTTCAATAGTTTGTTACTACCCAATCGTTTTAAAATATGCATTTGTCATTACATACAAATACAATATGATTATAACTTCTTTAATAAATAAACACGACTTGTGCTCGCGTTCATATTATTAATTATTTAATTTAAAAAAAAATTACTCCAAGTTTAAACAGATAACCTTTTTAAAGAGTAAAAACAATATTTGCTTAATTTGATTCATTGTTAATACGATATTTAATAGATAGATATTTTTATTCACTAAGACTAGTACAGTGTACAAGTATAACTCTTTGCAGAGAAAGTGAATAGTCTATAATTAATAATTAATAATAAAAGTGATAGTAATTATAATGATATACACAGTGTTAGAAGAAAGAATAGTTGGATATAAAGCATAATTGATAATTGATATGGATATTGATATTGATATGTATGATGATTGATGATATTGATATATATATATGATATATATATATATATGATATATATGATATATATATATATATATATGATGATTCATTAATTAATTAATAATGATAAACACAGTGTTTATGTTAAAAGAGTAGATGCAAAACAATAGCATGCGCTACTATAGATTAAGGGTGTGTCTGAATTATGGTCCAAGTCCAGGTGTAGGTCCAAGTCCAACTCAATGTTAAAGTGCTATACTAGCCTACAGTAGAGCTGCCTGCCGGGCAAAGTCAACACTTCCTAAAGTTAGGTTAGGTGTGCATTCGAGAGTCCTTTGTAAAGTATTTGTTTATTAAAAGTATTTGTACATCTAGTAAAACCAATTAAATACGTGATAAAAACAAACAAAACTTAAATGTTTACCTTTATTTAACAATGCATTCATTTATTGTTTCTCTCGTTGTCGCGGACGGCCATTTTGAATCGGACCTAAAACGAGTGTACACTTTCGATTGCTCGATCTATTTGTCGACTTGGACCAGACAGTATATACACGCCATCGACAGATAATCAGTACCTAACTACGTTGTTAGACGTGGACTTGAATTTGGACCTAGACCTGGACCTGGACCTAGACTTTGAATAATTTTCAGACACACCCTTAGAACTAATATATAATAAAGAAAAGTTGGATATAAAGCAATTTTTGATGTGATATTGTGATAAGAATTGCTGATGGCACAGAAAACAGCAATGATGTACAGTAGAATGTGTCTAGTATATATTGATATTTATATATATATGATGATTGATTGATTGATAAGTGTTTATGGTAAAGTAAACAAATATTATTCTTTAAAGAGAAAATATATTCACTTAATTCGATTCCTTATTATTATCAGTATTAATAGTAGATATCCTTTAACAAAGATTAAATACCGTTAGCTAATTTGATTCTAATATTGTTATACGAATTTAAGTAAACTAGGAAACGCTCAAGTCCCGCCGCGTTGTTGGATGAGCGTAATTGGTGCATTGAGCTGCCATGTGTTATGCGGATTTTCTGTTGTTCTGTGAAAAAATTATTACTAAGTCGAAGATTTTTTAAAAATTAAATTAAATTAAATAAAAAATTAACTTTATTTTTTTATTTTTTTTATTAATCGTAATTTTAAAAAAACGAAAAAAATTGTAAAGTTGCGATTTTCATAAGAAATATTTATTCGATTGCGCTCAAATTTTACACAAATATATTAATTCATAAAATTAAGGTTCTGTGAAAAAACCATTACAATAGGACAAAGCATGTAGGTGTTATAAGTCAAAGAATTGTTTTAAAAAAGAAAATAACCGTAAAATTTCGATTTTTATAAGAAATAATTTTTCGATTTCGCTCAAATTTTCCAAGAATATCTTAATTCATAAAATTAAGGTTCTGTGAAAAAATGTTTAAAATCGGATTAAGCATGTAGGTGTTATAAGTCGAAGAAAGTTTTTAAAAATTGGAAAAAATCGTAAAATTGCGATTTTTATGAGAAATAATTTCTCGATTGCGCTCAAAAACGTGGCAGTTCTAAGTTCAGAGATTTCGAAGGCCTCCATAAAATATCATTGCAATTGGAATATCGGTTTAGCCGGAATCGTGCTAACAAACACACAATAATACAAAAAAAAAAACATTCCGGATTTTTTTCTCCAGTGTAGTGAAATGGAATCTTCGCTTCGCTCATCCAATTAACATTTTTTAAATTGTAAATATATTCACTTAATTGGATGTCAGGAATCTCTTAATTAATCCTTACCTTTGAGTCTCCAACATTCACTAAATCAGTACCGTAGCAAGTACTAGAGTAAAACAATATAGTGCACTTTCAACTATTGCCATATAATCTTGATTCGTTGAAAGTTATTAACGGTCTTATCTAAACCAACACTAAAAGTAAACTGACTGACCCATTCCTAGAAATATACAAAATGCACGATCTACAAAGAATGTGTCTTGACGTCGTACGGCTTAATAAGATCTAAAGTCAAACACTTGTTGTTCCCAGATTGAAGAGATATAATTTTAATAAAAAGATTGAATCGTGGCTTAAATCAACAATTTAACTATTATTGTTATTTTATTATTAACTCTTAGATTCGAAAAAATAGAATGTTACTAAAAACGATATTTTTGTTTCATTTTGTGATGGTATTTCTTTAAATTTTAGTCCAGAATGTAATGTGATTTTTAGCAAATTGGTTTGATTTTACTGCAGCTGATATATATTTTGTTAAACAATTTATTATTTTGAAAATGAACTGCGCAAGCACGCTTCGTTGCAAAGCATTATGGAAGATAGGTAGCTTTCTCGGAATTTAAATCAGCAGGTTAAGATGTGATTTAAAAAAAAAACAAGGACAAGGAAATGGATTTGTTGATTCTTGTCATCAACCAATAACTATTAAAACATTTCCTCTTAAAATAAACAGTATTTTCTACTTAAACATTTAAGGATTTCCTTTAAAGATTGTTACGCTCTTGCTGTTTTTCACTTCTGTAAATAATTATTTAACTTTTAGTTGTAGAAAGAGATATTTATGTGGAAACGAACTAATTATTATTAAAATGTTATTATTGGACAAACACTGTTCTTTTAAGAAATACATTTTTAAAAGTAATATTTCGACGCTAGTCGAGTGTTTTTTTTCAAACTGAGGATGAACAAAGGAACAATTTAACAATACAAATAAATATAAAAAATAACAAAAACAAAAACGACCATAAAACATGTATGTCAAAAAATTATGATAAACATAAAAAAAACATTGCAGAAACAAATTATGAACAAATAATAGGTGAGGGCAAGAATATAAACACCAAATCGTCGAAACATCAAGTTCAAGACAGCAATGCTTTAAACCTTAGATTAGGATAAAAATATTCCATCCTTATCCACTCCTAGCGGCCAGTTTCTTCCAATATGGAATCTTTTGACCCCACGTAAGGCCTAGTGCATTGCTGTCTTAAACTTATTGTTTTGACGATTTGGTGTTTATGTTCTTGCCATCACCTATTATTTGGTCATAATTTGTTTCTGCAATGTTTAATTTTATTAATTTGTTGGCATGCATGTTTCATGGTTGTTTTTGTTTTTCTTATTTTTTATATTTATTTGTATTGTTAAAATATTCCTTTAATCAAATTCATTTTTAAAATAACACTCGACTTGTGTTGAAATATTACGATTAAAACAGTATTTCTTATAAGAACAGTGTATGTCCAATAATAACATTTGATTTTTCTATTAACCTTTTCCACTGGTATTATTTTTATACTAATTATTGTTGTATGTTTCAAACAGGAAAGGATACGAACATGGTTAGTTTATGGAAAAAACTTAACACATATTTTATAATGCAATACAATTTAATGCCATAAATATATTTCAATAACCATCACACATCCATACATGATTACTCACTAAGCTAGATAGGGCACTTTCAATCCTTTTAATATTCATTTTAGTTCCCTGCAAAACAATGCATTCATTCATGGTATTTTGTAAATAATGAACGTAAGTTATATAATATTAATTATTAAAAAAACAAAATATTACATACAAATTCGAGCTTTTTACAGTAATTTAAATTTAACTTAATGCAATTACATTTGTTAAAGTATTATAACAATTTATTTCATATTCATACTCCTGGGAATAATATTTTACTTATATTAACATGTCGTCCATAAGAGAGACGATAGTTTGCCTGACAATGCTCACTTGTTCTCCCAAAGCCACAAAACACAATTTTAAATTAGTAATCCCAAGTGTAATAGCAAGACTTCTTATCGATGGATTTTCTCTTGGCATATTTTTCGCGTAATTTTCAGCCAATCTGAAGCATTTTCCGACTGCATCATACGACTCCGTGCTATTCCTCAGTTTCACTGCTTGCTCGGAAATAGTAATTATTCGTTCCCCATCATTTTTACACAATACTCTGCGCATCTTTTCCATAATCTCTCGGTCAACTCTTAATACTTCCATTTGTGTTTTGTTTACACAGTTTTGTGCTTTTAGAGCCACATCGTGCGTACAATTAGTAAACGTAGATGAATTCTCACAAAAGTTCTTGACAGGTTCTGTCACCTCTTCAGAAATTTCAGGTTTTCTTAGTTTGTCACCTAGAATTTTAGTTTCTTGCGTCCAACAGTTGACGTTCAAGTCGTGTACGATTTTGGGAAGGTCAGTTTCAGACTCATTAGATTTAAGGGGAATCCCACAAACCGGTTCACCGCCCTCTGAAGTTGCTCTCCCAAGGTCACCGCCCTCTGAAGTCGCTCTTCCAAGGTCACCGCCTTCTCCGTCGCCCAACACTCTCCCAATCAACGCCACACCCACGAAAACACAAGCTAATGCAAAACTTAACTTCATATTGTCCTGCTTATGAAGTGTGAGACTGTGATGCTCTTTGCTTCTGCTCCTTAATCGTTATCTAAGTATTCTAAGCTTGCAATTCAAAACACAAAACTACTTATATCATCACTGTTGCTGCTCTTGCCAAGATTATGCGCGATGGAGCTTGTCGTTAAAATATGTTTTTACAAGTTGTGTCGCTATCAAGGTTGATTTTTTTAAATATATTATGAAACTATTATTTTAATGACCTAAGGGAGGAAGATAACTAGGTTTCTGTTTTATAAATGCATAGATTGCAAATATTGACGCAATATCATTACACTCCATAAAATACATATTCATATTGTCCTGCTTATGACGTTTGCGACTGTAATGCTATTCGTTTCCGCTCGCTTAATCGTTATCTAAGTACTTTTGAACTTGCAATTCAAAACACAGAACTACTTATATCATCACTGTTGCTGCTCTTGCCAAGATTATGCGCGATGGAGCTTGTCGTTAAAATATGTTTTTACAAGTTGTGTCGCTATCAAGGTTGATTTTTTTTAAATATATTATGAAACTATTATTTTAATGACCTAAGGGAGGAAGATAACTAGGTTTCTGTTTTATAAATGCATAGATTGCAAATATTGACGCAATATCATTACACTCCATAAAATACATACTCATTTTTGAGGTCGTGTGTCAAATCGATGCAATTCTGTGTTCGAAGTTCAGAAAACATGGACAGTTTCTTGTCACTACAAATTGTGTGCAAGAAAATAATTGCGTCTATCGAAAATACAATGGAAAATACTTTATCGATCATAGTCCAGAATTCTAAACGGTTATCACCAACCAAACAAGCTGGGCACGATTCACTTGCGGCAGTCATTGTGGTTTGAAAAAATGGGTGAGTTAAATAAATGTGTACACAGATTGTAAGCAGAATGTGTTGTTATTTTAGATTGGTACTTTGCTGTATTATCTACGTGGGAGGAAAAAAACTGATTTGAGAAATTCACCTTAGCGAATTTTTTTCCACTATCAAAAACACTAAAAATTGGGTGTAAATCACAATGTTAAGATATAAATTTGTATAGTGCCTTAGAATATGTGTTAAAATGCGTTTTATTATAGCCCAGTTTTCTAATCAGATCTCAATCTACCCTACATTCACCTCGTCAGTATCAAGTATTGTATTTCCCATTCTTAACAGTTTATTTACCACAATTTTACTCATCGCATTTGATAGCTTTTGACCTCACCACTATCGGCATTTACTTAAATTCTGTCAAATATTTGTTGCAAGACCATATAATCCCAAGATGACATTCACACGCTAATTGTGCTGTTGATTAAGGGCTAAAAATTAACCTTAAAAAACTTCTTGACATTTCAAAACTTGTTACGTGACTTTCTGTCGGGATTTGTTGACACTTACAGAAGTTCCTGGTTTAGCCGTAATATTGACTGCATTATGTGTGGCTTTCGTCCCTTTATAGGGTATAATATATAGTACCACCACTTTTCAAAATCTACACAATTAAATCCACCAGTTTTTCATACTTTTAACCCGGGAAAGAAGCTGCTTTGATTAGTTCGGAAAAAGTAGAAATTTTTCTTACTAGGAAGCTTTGCAAACGCTTTTTAGGCGCGTTGTTGGATGAGCGTAATTGTTTAAGGGGTTGTTTCACTGAAAATTTATAAAAAACAGAAATTTGCAATTTTATTGTTTTTAATGTTTTTTAAGTTTACTTTTTAATTTATTGACTACATAAATTTATTTTATGCTGATATAATGGTAAAAGCGTTAAATGTTTTTTTTCTTGAGCGCTGCATGCTATTTTGCATGGAAAAATGGCTTACCAGTGCTGATATTAGGGCCCATCTAGGACTGTTTATAGTGTTATTCATAAAAATTTTAGTGAATTTTAAAGAATCTTAGATTAACAGGTTATAAAGGCTCAGTAAATTCATGTGAAATAAATAAACTGAATCTTATGTCTATTACACTCAAATTTACCAAAAAAAAACAACATAATTAAACATTAAATGCTGTTGTCTCAAAACTTTTATTCTAGCACATTTGCTAATATTTTTTCCTACTCTTCTCTTCTCCAGTTTTTAAGATAAGAGAATAATTTTCTTTTTTAATATGCTCACAAATTTTATTCTGAAAATTTTACCAGACACATTTTTGATGAGATTTAAAGTCTTTTAATTAAAATATGGGAAAGATAGATTTGTAACAAAAAACATACATTTTCCAACAAAGCAAAGGCAAAAAATCATATTTATCAAACAAAACGAAAATGATAAAATCCATCTGGTGAATGTTTAGATGTATTGTTTTTAAATGCAAAACACCTATCACCTAAAAAAAAAAATTGTAAAAGCGATGATGAGCGAAGTGAAGACTTCAATTTCACTTGCGTGTTTTTTTTCCACTTACGTAACCCTAAGAAAAATAGCTCGGGTGTTTTGTTTTTTGTTAGTTTTTTTGTCTGTTTGTTCGCTCTCTATCGGGAAAAACGGCATGCGATCTTGATGAAAAATGGAGAGACCTTCGAAATCTTTGTACTTATACTTGCCACGTTTTTGGGTACATTCAATCAAATATTTCTTATGATTTTTGTACTTTTACGATTTTTAATATTTTTTAATGAGATATTTTCGTGATATTTGGCAAACGGCTACTCCGATCTTGATTCAACTTTATGGGAACGTTTAAAATCCCTGAAGTTATATATGATAAGATTTTAGAAACATTTGAAGAAATATTTCTTATTGAAATCGTACTTGTACGACTTTTTCCCCAATTTTTAATGCGATATTTTCGTGATATCTGGGCTAATTCTGACCAAACGGGTGGGGATACAACGTTCATATTTAACATTGACATAAATATTGTGGTAATGTAGTGCCTTTTGAAAGAAAAAGTTAAAAAAATTTGGTCATAATTCATAGAAATGAAGGTTTTAATATAAGCCTTTTACAGGTGTATAATTAACAAGTAACTATAGTCACAGTAATGAGAGCCCACTTAAAATCGTAATCATTGGACAGAAATATTAAAAGTAGCTAGCTGCATCGGATTTTAACCCTTGGTTAACCACCTGTTTCTGAGAAGCATAACTAACCACCTGGGGTGCGTCAGGACCCCATCATTAAAGCCCTTGTGTTTGCCAGGTTTCAGATTTTGGAACCTACTATTCGTCAGGAATTAATGTTTGAACCTTTCTGATGACCACTTAGTGTTTCAAGAGTTAAAATTCGCGAAAATTATAGTTTTTTTTCCCACTTGAAATTTTTCGGAAAAAACTGAAAAAAACGCAATGTTGTCAATTTTGTCAAATTTGAGTCCATTTTTTGAACTTTTTTTTATTTTATTTTTTACCAATGATGTTTAATGTATGATTGATTCGATTTCACAAAAAGTTTTCCCTTTTTTGTTTACTTTGGTGAAATTTTGACCAATCCCCCCCCCCCCCCCCCCTCATTTGAATTGACCTTTTTCATTCATATTTATATGTATGATTTTTTTAATATAATATATATGTATAATTTACTCAGATAAGTGTATATAAGTTCATATCTATCAATTGTACATGAAAAATATGGTAATTTGGTGAGGGTGAAATACATTGATAAAAGTTTTGCCTATGTAAAAACACTTGAAAATGTAGTACGTAAGTAGCCACCTCTGGTCCTTTGAATCCCCGCGAGGTTCGTGGAGAGTAATACGTAACACATGGAGACCGGCTCCAACTGAATTTTCATTGGTTAGATGTAACTTGAAGGTACTGAGACTCAAAGTAAGCCACGCCCATAGATGCGCTCATGGCTAAGCAATAAATGTTGACTGGGGGCCGCATTGACCCCAGGTAGTTAACCAAGGGTTAAATCAGCAAGTGAAGATGTGATTTTAAGAAAAATCAAGAATTAGGATAAAGATTCGTTGATTCTTGTAATCAATCAGTCACTTTGTGAACATTTCCTCTTAAAACAAACAGTATTTTCTAAAAAACTTTTTAGGATTTCCTTTAAAGATTGTTACGCTATTGCTTGTTTTTAAATAATTTAAAATAAATAAATAAATAAATAAGTTATATTTAGAGTCTACCCTATCAGTTATATAACTGATTTTCAGTGGGGGACAGACAATCAAAGCTACCAAGCCAACCTTGTAGGCCCTGACGTAATCGACGAGTGAGCGATAACCAACCAAAGATCGATATTTTATAATGGGAAATATAGCAAATAGTGGTATGGTATGGTAAGGCCGGTTCAGGACAGCCTTGAATTTTTTATGTGCTTCGTTGCTAGGACGGTTCCAAAGTCACCGTTTACAAATTCCTAAGACAAGAACTGATGGACTTAAGTCCCAATCAGAGGTTAAAAAACTTCTGCCCATGCCGGGAATCGAACCCCGGACCTTCTGCATTGGAAGCAGGGTGGCTACCCACAAGACCAACGAGCCACACCTTATCCACTCCTATCGGCCAGTGTCTTCCAATATGGAATTTTTTGTCCCAACGTAAGGCCTAGGGCATTGCTGTCAAACTTGATCTTTTTGCGTAATTAATGCAGTGAGTTGCCATGTGTTAACAGCGGATTTTCTGTTGTTTTGTGAAAAAAATCATTACTAAGTTGAAGATTTTTTTAAAATTAATTTAAATTAAATAAAAATTTAACTTTAATTTTTTTTTTTAATTAATCGTAATTTTAAAAAAGAAAAAAATCGTAAAATTTCGATTTTCATAAGAAAAAATTATTAGATTGTGCTCAAATTTAACACGAATATATTAATTAATTAAATTAAGGTTCTGTGAAAAAATCATTAAAATCGGGTAAAGCATCTAGGTGTTATAAATCGAAGAAATTTTTAAAAATCGAAAAAAAATCGTAAAATTGCGATTTTCATGAGAAATAATTTTTCGATTGCGTTTAAAAACGTGGCAGTTCTAAGTTCAGAGATTTCGAAGGCCTCCATAAAATTTCATCGCAATTGGAGTATCGGTTTAGCCGGAATCGTGTTAACAAACACACAAAAATACAAAAAGAAAGGAAAAAAAAGAAAAAAGAAACATTCCGGATTATTTTCTCCAGTGTAGTAATGAAATCTTCGCTTCGCTCGCTACGCTCATCCAATTATTTGTACACTAGGAAAACGCTTAAGTCCCGCCGCGTTGTTGGATGAGCGTAATTGGTGCATTGAGCTGCCATGATTGTGTTATGAGGATTTTTTGTTGTTCTGTGACAAAATTATTACAAAGTCGAATAATTTTTTTAAATTAAATTAAAAAAATACAAAATTAACATTATTTTTTAATTTTTTTTATGAATCGTAATTTTTAAAAAAAGAAAAAAATCGTAAAATTGCGATTTTCATAAAAAATAATTATTCGATTGCGCTCAAATTTTACAAAAATATATTAATTTATAAAATTAAGGTTCTGTGAAAAATTCATTACAATAGGATAAAGCATGTAGGTCAAAGTCTTGTTTAAAAAAAGAAAAAAACTGTAAAATTTCGATTTTCATGAGAAATAATTTTTCGATTGCGCTCAAATTTCACACGAATATCTTAGTTCATAAAATTAAGGTTCTGTGAAAAAACCATTAAAATCGAATTAAGCATGTAGGTGTTATAAGTCGAAGAAATATTTTAAAAATCGAAAAATTCGTAAAATGGCGATTTTCATGAGAAATAATTTTCCGATTGCGCTCAAAACGTGGCAGTTCTAAGTTCAGAGATTTCGAAGGTCTCCATAAAATTTCATCGCAATTGGAGTATCGGTTTAGCCGGAATCGTGTTAACAAACACACAATAATACAAACAGAAAAAAAAAAGAAAAAGAAAAAAAAAAAAAAAAAAAAAACCATCGCGGATTTTTTTCTCCAGTGTAGTGAAATAAAATCTTCGCTTCGCTCGCTACGCTCGCTACGCTCATCCAATAATTTGTTTATGTAATTATTTACTTTATGTTAATCATAATTTTGTTGGCATGCATGTTTCAAAGTCGTTTTTGTGTTGTTATTTTTTATGTTTATTTGTATTGTTAAAATATTCCTTTGTTCAACCTCAGTTTGAAAAAGACACTCGAATAGTGTCGAAATATTACGATTAAAACAGTATTTCTTATAAGAACAGTGTATGTCCAATAATAACATTTTAATTTTCAATTTACCTGTTACTCTAGTATTATTTATAATGAACTAATTATTGTTGTGTGTTTCAAACAGGATAGGATACGAACTTGGTTAGTTTATGGAAGAAACTTGACATATATTTTATAATGCAATAAAATTTAATGCCATTTACATTTTTTTATGTAACTCCCATAACAATCACACATCAATTCAGGATAACTCATTACTAATAGTTTGATAGGGCACTTTCAAGCCTTTTAATATTCGTTTTAGCTCTCTGTAAAACAATCTATTCATTTATGGTATTTTGTAAAGAATGTACGTAAGTTATATGTTATTAATTATTTTTTTTAAAAAAATATTACATACAAATTTGAGCTTTTTTACATAAATTTAAATTTTACTTAAAACAATGACATTTTGTTATAGTATTATAACAATTTATTTTATATTCATACTCCTGAGAATAATATTACACTTATTCCAACATGTCGTCCACAAGAGAGACGATAGTTTGCTTCACAATGCTCACTTGTTCTCCCAAAGCCACAAAACACAATTTTAAATTAGTAATCCCAAGTGTAATAGCAAGACTTTTTATCGATGGATTTTCTCTTGGCATATTTTTCGCGTAATTTTCAACCAATCTGTAGCATTTTCCGACTGCATCATACGACTCCGTGCTACGTCTACTCATTTTCACTGCTTCTTCGAAGATAGTAACAATTCGTTTTCCATCATTTTACACCCTACTCTGCGCATCTTTTCCATACTCTCTCGGTCAACTCTTAATACTTCCATTTGTGTTTTGTTTACACAGTTTTGTGCTTTAAGAGCCACATCATGCGTACAATTAGTAAACGGAAATGTATTCTCACAAAAGTTCTTGACGTTTTCTCGAACCTCTCCAAAAGTTTCAGAGTTTCTTAGTTTGTCACTAAGAATTCCATTTTCTTTTATCCAACAGTTGAAGTTCTAGTCGTATACGATTTTGGGAAGGTCAGTTTCACTCACCAGATTCTAGGGGAATCCCACAAACTGGTTCACCGCCCTCTGACGTCGCTCTCCCAAGGTCACCGCCTTGTCAGTCTCCCAACACTCTCCCAATCAACGCCACAGCCGCGAATACACAAATTAATGCAACCTGAATATGAAGTTTGAGATTCTAATGCTCTTTGCTTCCTCTACTTAATCGTTATCTATAAGTACTTCTGAACTTGCAATTCAAAACACAGAAATACTTATATTATCACTGTTGCTGCTCTTGCCAAGATTATGCGCTATGGAGCTTGTCGTCCCTACGCTAAAAGGTAACTGACTGACCAATTCCAAGAAATATACCAAATGCACGATCATCAAAGAAAGTGTCTTGACGTCGTACGGCTAAGGTCTAAAGTCAAACACTTGTTTTTCCCAGATTGAAGAGATAACATTTTTATAAAAAGATTGAATCGGGGGCTCAAACAACAACAATAGCTAATAAAATTGTTTAAATTATTATTAATCTATGATATTAATACTCTTACTTTTGAAAAAGTAGTATGCTACTAAATACGATTCAAATGATTTTAATTTTCTTGATTTTATTTTTAGTCTAGAATGTAACGTGATTTTTAACAAATTGGTTTGATTTTACTGCTGCTGAAATATATTTAAGTTACATTTTTGTTAAACAATACATTATTTTGATAACGAACTGCGCAAGCGCGCTTCGTTGCAAAGCATTATGTGAGGAAGAGAGCCTTTTTGGATTTTTAATCAGATGGTAAAGATGTGATTTTTTAAAATCAAGGATAAGGATTATATGTAGATTCTGGTAATCAATCAGTAAATATGTGAACATTTCCTCCTAAAATAAACAGTGTTTTCTACTAAAACATTAAAGGATTTCCATTTACCCTTTAAGCCCCAAGTTAAATTGGTGTAAATTAAGTCATTTTAGGAAATGAATTCAAAATTCTAAGTTTTTTCTAAGATTTTAAGTGTTTTAAAAATATTTTTAAATGCGTTCTTTACGGAATTTTGGGAAATTTTGGGTTTTGAATTTAAGCTTGATTTTAAGTTCAAATTTAAATTTGAAACACATTCCTTAAAATAGAAATAAAACAAATATCTTTCTTTTTTGTATCTCAAATAAAAGCAATACTAGAGATTTATTACATTTCCGGAACAAACCAAATTTTTTTCCATTTTTAGCCTTTTTTTTGCATATTTGTATTTACAATCTACTCTAAAAAATTCACTTTTAGTCCCATTGGCATGTTTTTTTAAAAATGATTATCATTGTTATTCACACAAAAAATCGAAAATTGGGGTCAAATTGAAAAAATCTGCTTTTCCAGTATTAATATATATTTGATAAAAGTTTTGTAATTTTTTATTAAAGTTTATATTTTTAATTTTTTTGACCTACCCTTCGAGAATAATTATTTATGAGGGAACGTTGTGTTTCAAACAGCATATGATAGGAACTTGGTTAGTTTATGGAATCAGCTTGACACATATTTTATAATGCAATACAATTTAATGCCATACACATATTTTATATAACTCCCATATCAATCACACATCCACTTATGATTCCTTATTACTCATTAAGATTCATAGGACACTTTCAAGTCTTTTATTATTCGTTTCAGTTCTCTGTAAAACAATGGATTCATTCAAGGTATTTTGTCAAAGAATGTACGTTAGTTAGGGCCTATATATGTTTTGAATTATTTTTAAAAACAAAATATTACATACAAAATTTTATCTTTTTTTAAAGTTTTTTAAACATATTGAATTAAAATTAAGCTTTAAGAAATAACATTTGTTACATTTAATTAAGTTTATGTCATATTCATACTCCAGGGAAAAGTATTTCACTTATTCTAACATGTCGTCCATGAGAGACACCAAAGCCTGGCGTAAAATGCTCACTTGTTCTCCCAAAGCCACAAAACACGATCCAAAATTAATAATCCCAAGTTTAATAGCAAGATTTCTTTGCAATGGATTAACTTCTGGCATATTTTTTGCGTAATTTTCAGCAGATCTGAAGCATTGATATACTGCATCATCCGGCACCGTGCTATTCCTCAGTTTCACAGTTTCCTCGTAGAAAGTAACCATTCGTTCCCCATCATTTTTACACCCTACTCTGCGCATCTTTTCCATACTCTCTCGGTCAACTCTTAATAGTTCTATTTGTGTTTCGTTCACACAGTTTTGTGCTTTTAGAGCCACATCGTGCGTACAATTAGTAAACGGAGATGAATTCTCACAAAAGTTCTTGACGTTTTCTCGAACCTCTTCAAAAGTTTCAGAGTTTCTTAGTTTGTCACTTAGAATTCCATTTTCTTTTATCCAACAGTTGAAGTTCAAGTCGTATACGATTTTGGGAAGGTCAGTTTCAGACTCACCAGATTCTAGGGGAATCCCACAAACCGGTTCACCGCCCTCTGAAGTCGCTCTCCCAAGGTCGCCGCCCTCTGAAGTCGCTCTTCCAAGGTCACCGCCTTCTCCGTCGCCCAACACTCTCCCAATCAACGCCACAGCCGCGAAAAAACACATTATTGCAATACTTAACTTCATTTTGACCTGCTTATGACGTTTGAGACTGTAATGCTCTTTGCTTCCTGTCCTTAATCGTTATCTAAGTACTTCTAAACTTGCAATTTAAACACAGAACTACTTATATCATCACTGTTGCTGCTCTTGCCAAGATTATGCGCGATGGAGCTTGTCGTTAAAAATATGTTTATACACGTAGTCTCGCTATCAAAGTTGTTTTTTTTTAAATATTTTAAATCTTAATATTTTAATGACCTAAGGATGGAAGATTTCAAGGTTATAGTTTTATAAATGCATATATTGCCAATGATGATGCAATATCATTACACTACTTAAAAGACATACTCTTTTTTGCGGTCGTATGTCAAATCGATGCAATTCTGTGTTCGAAGTTCAGAAAACATGTGACAGCTACTTGTCACTACAAAATGTGTGCAAGAAAATAATTGCGTCTATCGAAAATACAATTTAAAATACTTAATAGATCATAGTCCGAAATTCTTAACGATTATCATAAACCAAACTAGCTGGGCACGATTCACCCGCGGCAGTCATTGTAGTTTGCAAAAAGGGGTGATTTAAATGAATGAGGGCACAGATTGTAAGCAGAATTTGTTGTTATTTTTGATTGGTACTTGGCTGTTATATCTTCACGGTTGGAAAAAAACTGATTTGAGAAATTCACCTTAACGCATTTTTTCCACTATCAAAAACACTAAAAATTGGGTGTAAATCACAATGTTAAGATACATAGGTATTTGTATAGTTTCCTAGAATATGTGTTAAAAATGCGTTTTATTCAAGCCCAGTTTTCTAAGCAGCACTCAATCTACCCATCAATTACCTCGTCAGTATCAAGTATAGTATTTCCCATTCTTAACAGTTTATTTACCACAATTTTAATCATCGAGTTTGATAGTTTCTGACCTCACCACTATCGGCATTTACTTAAATTCTGTCAAATATTTGTTGCAAGACCATATAATCCAAAGATGACATTCACACGCTAATTGTGCTGTTGATTAAGGGCTAAAAATTAACCTTAAAAAACTTCTTGACATTTCAAAACTTGTTACGTGACTTTCTGTCGGGATTTGTTGACACTTACAGAAGTTCCTGGTTTAGCCGTAATATTGACTGCATTATGTGTGGCTTTCGTCCCTTTATAGGGTATAATATATAGTACCACCACTTTTCAAAATCTACACAATTAAATCCACCAGTTTTTCATACTTTTAACCCGGGAAAGAAGCTGCTTTGATTAGTTCGGAAAAAGTAGAAATTTTTCTTACTAGGAAGCTTTGCAAACGCTTTTTAGGCGCGTTGTTGGATGAGCGTAATTGTTTAAGGGGTTGTTTCACTGAAAATGTATAAAAAAAGAAATTTGCAATTTTATTGTTTTTAATGTTTTTTAAGTTAAATTTTTTATTAATTTACTACATAAATTTATTTTATGCTGATATAATGCTTAAAGCATTAAATGATTTTTTTTCTTGAGCGCTGCATGCTATTTTGCATGGGAAAATGGCTTACCAGTATTGATATTAGGGCCCATCTAGGACTGTTTATAGTGTTATTCATAACAATTTTAGTGAATTTTAAAGAATCTTAGATTAACAGGTTATAAAGGCTCCGTAAATTCATGTGAAATAAATAAACTGAATCTTAAAGCTATTACACTCAAATTTACCAAAAAAACAACATAATTAAACATTAAATGCTGTTGTCTCAAAACTTATATTCTAGCACATTTGCTAATATTTTGTCCTACTTCTTCTCTTCTCCAGTTTTTAAGATAAGAGGATAATTTTCTTTTTTGATATGCTCACAAATTTTATTCTGAAAATTTCACCAGACACTTTTTTGATGAGATTTATAGTCTTTTAATTAAAATATGGGAAAGATAGATTTGTAACAAAAAACATACATTTTCCAACAAAGCAAAGGCAAAAAATCATATTTATCAAACAAAACGAAAATGGTAAAATCCGTCTGGTGAATGTTTATATGAATTGTTTTTTAATCTAAAACACCTATCACCTAAAAAAAAAATGTAAAAGCCCTAGCATTATCGCAGCATCATAGCAAAATCGTAAAATTGCAATTTTTATGAAAAATAATAGTTTGATTGCACTCAAATTCCACACGAATATATTATTCATAAAAAAATTAAGGTTCTGTGGAAAAATCATTACAATCGGATAAAGCATGTAGGTGTTATAAGTCGAAGAATGTTTTAAAAATTAAAAAAATTGTAAAATTGCGTTTTTCATAAGAAATAATTTCTTGATTTCGCTCAAATTTCATACGAATAGATATATTCATGAAATTAAGGTTCTGTGAAAAAATCATTACAATCGAATAAAGCATGTAGGTGTTATAAGTCGTAGAATTTTTGTAAAAATCGAAAAAAATCGTAAAATTGCGATTTTCATGAGAAATTTTTTTCCGATTGCGCTCAAAAACGTGGCAGTTCTAAGTTTAGATATTTCTAAGGCCTTTATAAAATTCCATCGCATTTGGAGTATTGGTTTAGCCGGAATCGTGTTAACAGACAGTCAAAAATACAAAAAAAAATTTAAAAATCTGCTTTTCCAGTATTAATTATATATTTGATAAAAGTTTTGTAATTTTTTATTAAAGTTTATATTTTTAATTTTTTTAGCTTACCCTTCGAGACTATTATTTATGAGGAAACGTTGTGCTTCAAACAGCATATGATAGGAATTTGGTTAGTTTATGGAAACAGCTTGACACATATTTTATAATGCAATATAATTTAATGCCATAAACATATTTTATATAACTCCCATAACAATCACACATCCACTTATGATTACTTATTATTCATTAAGATTCATAGGGCAATTTCAAGACTTCAGTTCTCTGTAAAACAATGAATTCATTCAAGATATTTTGTCAAAGAATGAACGTTAGTTATATATGTTTCGAATTATTTTTACAGACAAAATATTACATACAAAATTTTATCTTTTTTTAAGTTTTTTCAACATTTTGAATTAAAATTATACTTTAAGAAATAACAATTGTTAAATTTAATTAAGTTTATGTCATATTCATACTCCAGGGAAAAGTATTTCACTTATTCTAACATGTCGTCCATGAGAGACACAAAAGCCTGGCTTAAAATGCTCACTTGTTCTCCCAAAGCCACAAAACACGATCTAAAATTAGTAATCCCAAGTTTAATAGCAAGACTTCTTTCCAATGGATTAACTCTTGGCATATTTCCCGCGTAATTTTCAGCAGATCTGAAGCATTGATTGATTGCATCATCCGGCACCGTGCTTTTCCTCAGTTTCACTCCTTCCTCGAAGATAGTAACCATTCGTTCCCCATCATTTTTACACGCTGCTCTGCGCATCTTTTCCATACTCTCTCGGTCAACTCTTAATAGTTCTAGTTGTGTTTCGTTTACACAGTTTTGTGCTTTTATAGCCACATCGTGCGTGCAATTAGTAAACGGAGATGAATTCTCACAAAAGTTCTTGACACGTTCTGTCACCTGTTCAGAAGTATCAGGGTTTGTTAGTTTGATATTTAGAGAATCTTTTTCTTTCGTCCAACAGTCCACGTTCAAGTCGTATACGATTTTGGGAAGGTCAGTTTCAGACTCACCAGATTCTAGAAGAATCCCACAAACCGGTTCACCGCCCTCTGAAGTCGCTCTCCCAAGGTCACCGCCTTCTTCGTCGCCCAACACTCTCCCGATCAACGCCACAGCCGCGAAAACACAAATTAATGCAATACTTAGCTTCATATTGACCTGCTTATGAAGTGTGAGACTGTAATGCTCTTCGCTTCCTCTCCTTAATCGTTATCTCAGTACTTCTGAACTTGTAATTCAAAACACAGAACTACTTATATCATCACTGTTGCTGCTCTTGCCAAGATAATGCGCGATGGAGCTTGTCGTTAAAAATATGTTTTTACACGTTGCCTCGCTATCAAGGTTGATTTTTTATATATATTATGAAACTAATTATTTAAATGACCTAAGGATGGAAGATTACTAGGTTACAGTTTTATAAATGCATATATTGCCAATAATGACGCAATATCATTACACACCTTAAAAGTCATATTCTTTTTTGAGGTCGTATGTCAAATCGATGTAATTCTGTGTTCTAAGTTCAAAAAACATATGACAATTTCTTGCTGCTATGAAATGTGTGCAAGAAAATAATTGCAACTATCTAAAATCACAATGGTAAAATACTTTTAAGTTCAAAGTCCGGAATTCTAAACAGTTATCACTAACCAAACAAGCTGGGAACAATTCACCGGCGGCAGTCACTGTGGTTAGGCTAAAAATAAGTGTAATTAAGTAATTTTTATTATTGCTTGTTTAAATGAATGTGTGCACAGATTCTATGCAGAATTTGTTGAGTCATTTTAGATTGGTACTTTGCTGTAATATCTCAGTGAATAAAAGTTAGTTAATTTAACCCGATTTGAGAAATTCACCTAAAGGCATTTTTGTTTTTTTATTTCACTATCAAAAAGCTTAGAAATTTTGGTGCAAAACCACAGTTTTTTCATAGAATATGTGTTAAAAATGCGTTTTGGTATTAAAGCTCTGTTTACAAAGTAGCATTCAATCTACCCATCCATTACGTCATCATGATCAAAGTCATGTATTTCACATTTTCAAAAACATTTAGTCACCAAACTTTTAAACATCGGATTTTATCACCTTTGACCTAACCATTATTAAGGGTCAACGCTAAGGGGGAGCAACCGCCCCCTAAGAACCATCTCCGCCCCCCTGCCGCCCCCCGAACCAACGTGTAATACTGTTTTTTACTGTGGCAATAATTATGCGAACCCAATGGCCCAAGTTAATTTGATATATATTCACTTTCTATCCCTATTTTAGTCAAGTTAATTCGTTCATTTACTTTATTTCTTTATTTGATGTAGCCTCACAATTTTATTAACATTGTCTTGAGTTTCATTGACATTGAGGTGGTTTGATGCTGGGCACCACAACTCGAGGATTATTCTTCATGTTAATGGGCAGTATGATGTTATTAAATATTATTTGCAATTGCAGGTCATGGCGATTGTATCCGGAACGCTTAGATCATTATGTTGGGGGTGGGGGGAGAGGGTTCGATTTAAACGCCAACATTAATATTTAGATTTGCTCTTCCCCCCCAACCAATGTCCTCGCCCCCCAGCCGTCCCCCCCCCCCCCTATGTAAGATCCTAACGTCGCCTCCACCAATCAACGCCACACCCGCGAAAACATAAAGAAATGAACAATTAACTTCATTCTGACGAACTAATGAAGTTTTTTAACTCAATTCTCAATTTTATTTCCTCTCAATCTGTATCTTAGAACTTGTAAACCTGCAATTCAAAACACAGGCCTATTAAGATCTTCACTGTAGCCGCTCAGGCCAAGACTGTGTGATATCTAGCTTCTCCTTCAAAATATGTTTTCCCGAGTTGTGTCGTTATCTAAGTTGATTTTTCCAATATATGATAAAACCATATATTTTAATGACCTTAAGATGGAAGATTACTACGTTACATTTTCATAAATGCATAAATTGCATATAATACGAAATATCATTACACTCCTATGAAGTCATAAAGTCATAAGGTCTAAGAGGTCGCTATGTCAAATCGTTGCAATATATTTGGAGTCTACAAGACATCTACCACTTATCACTACAGAATTTATGCAAGAAAACAATTGAATATATCTTTATTAAGGTGCGATGGTTAAATAATAATAATAACTAGAGTCCGGAATTTTAAACAGATCAAAAAACCAAACTACTTGGGCAAGATTCACCTGCGGCACAATTTCTCGACAGAATTTGCTTTGTTATTTTAGTTTGGTACTATGCTGTAGTATAATTATATGCGAAACAAAAAATTAATATTATTAAACCCGATTCACCAAAACGCCAACCCTTCCTTATTTCTCGATTAAAAAAAAAATTGCGTAAAATTACAGTCTTAATATATAATTTTTAATATGGTCATATAATATGAGGTACAGAAATGCGTTTTAGGGGTTATATCTATCTTAAGAAAGTATCACTAAATCTTCCCATCCATATACTCGTCAGCGTCAAGTAATGTATTTCCCATTCTCAAAAAAATTTATTGACCACATTTTTAAACATCGAATTTGATAACCTTTGACCTCACCACTATTGCCCTCTTGTTAAATTCTAGCATTTTTTTGCAAGATCCTAGAATCCCAAAGAGGCATTCACACGCTGTTGATTAAGGGTTGTATTTTTCAATTCTTTACAAAGCCTCCTCTTTCTGCTAGAATTTAATACCAGGGTCGTTTATTTTCATTGTCAGTTTCGATCGAGCCCTCCCGCTACGGTGGTGCCAGGGGCCACACACCCTACTATACTACTATTACCCAAGGTCGAGCCTCTAAATCACCGGACCCGGATTTAATAAAAACAACGACGAGAATTTGTTGTTAAAAAGAAATGGCATTCTCTTTCAGATGAAATAAACACAGTTCTGTTTTAATATATCTTGGGAAAATATATTATGATTACGTCCTAAACCCAATTGCAAAAATTTGGAACTGTCTGTCTGTTCGTGTGTCACGTCTCACGTGAAAACCGAACATAACCTCTGATTGACATATATTTTTGTGGAAATTGCTTTGCCTGCAACAAGCAAGTTCAAGTTATTTTGGTGGTGCTGGGATCAGGGTGGTGGGGCTAGCCTCACTAAAAAGGGGGACTGGGGGGGGTACCCCCATTCATAAAAAGAGATCAACGTTGTTAGTTATTTTATTTGAATATCTTCATTCGACATATTTTTCATCAGGTAGCTTTAAATAAAATAATAAAAAAATTAAATTAAATTGTATTTTGAGTCTACCCACTCATTTATATAACTGATTTTCAGTGGGGGACAGTAAATAAAAGCGACCAAGCCAACCCTGTAGGCCCCGACGCAATCGACGAGTGAGCGATAACCAACCAAAGATCGACAATTTTAATAGGAATTATAGCAATCAGTGGTATGGACAGTGCAAACACCCGCGGATCAACGCCAGAATCAATAAGGCCGATTCAGAACAACTCTGAATGTATTATGTGCCTCGTTGCTAGGACGGCTCCAAAGTCACCGTTTACAAACTCCTAGGACAAGAACTGATGGACTTGGTCCAAATCAGTAGTTTAAAAACTTCTGACTAACGGGACGAACCCTGGACCTTCTGCATTGGAAGCAGATACGCTAACCACAAGACCAACGAGCCACACAAATTGCTCCTGTTTTTGTGTACTTAAATACTTCTTTACTCAAAACACACGCCACGGTATATATTATTTGTTTCCGGTTATTTATCAATTGTTACACACTTTTAAGATATGTCATTGATCAATGATCAATGTATATTTTTTTTTCATACAAACTATATTTTGTTGTAAAACTGCAAAAACTTTGTTCTTTATTAAACAAAACGCGTCCTCTAAGTTTTTGGGTTTTAAAACAAAATTATACATTGTACGCAAAAAAATACATTGTTCACGAGAAAGAGCAGAAACTTCCGAGGTGATGACATATCTTAAAAGTGTGTAACAATAATTGATAAATAACCAGAAACAAATACTAATATATTAATCATTGGCGTGTGTTTTGGCCGTGAACGGGCGACAATCAGGACAGTGATGGCTCGTGACTCTGATTCGGGAGGTTTCGGGTTCGAATACCTTCGAGATCGCCAATCCTGACTGAAGTTTTTTCCGAGGTATTACTCAGTTGTAATTTCAAATCCAAGGTACTGAGTCTTCTTAAACAGCCCTTCCAAACTATCCTTAAAAACACTAATAACCCTAGCTCTGAAGAGGTTCACACGCCCTAAAGCGAATACTCCTCCCCCCAAAGAGTTTTTTTTGTGCATTGATCTGTCAATGTATCTTTATATTTTCATATTGGATTTACACTAGTAGAAAGCAAGAAAGTACACACATACATTTCTAAGGTAAATACGTTTCATCGCCACCCTGATTTACTACTACCCTCGGGTTCACATTCAAAACTAACAACATTACAGTAAACATTTCCCATTAAACAAACCTCCAACTTTCAAACTCACAAACTGCATTCGAAAATATTGTCAGCTTCAGCACATTGTACTGGGCTACATAGCAACCAAAGTCTGTACTAGGCAATGTATCTCATTTAGTACATGCAAGTAGCCGAGTGCGTTTCCTGCTGTGCATAAAGGCAGATGGATTTATTACCTTGTTTACCTAGAGTGTGCTCAGATTGTCACTGCTGCTTTGATCTACGACACCAGAGGGCGGCGCACAAATCCTACATGCCACAATAACATTAACTTGCTCTACCGACTGTAAATTAACATATAAACAAAATGTGGTGAGGGTTTGGGGACGTCTGTTGATATTAATTGGCGATTGAAGTGAGTTGGGGTGGATTCTAGATCTGTCTTGAATAGATGCAATGTAATATATGTATAGAGACGCCACATAGTGTTTTGTGCAATATATCCTTTATTAAATGCAAGAGCTATAGCTCTGTGTAAATAAGCTACTATTCACTGATTCATTTTATTAATACAGGTCTTTAATTTATTTATAAATTTTGGTAGTTTTACTAATTAATTTTATAATGTTGTACTTTGTTGTACTATTTTTAAATAAATTAATTGTTATAAAGAACGCATCTTCAAGTTTTTTTGGAACTATGCTCTTTTCTGCCATCCTCGTGACATATTTTATAATTGAATATGTTGCCGATTTTTTTAAATGACTAAACTTTTTGTTTTTTTATGTATTCTACATGTTTGGGAAAACTTCAATTTTTATCTTACTATTTATTTTTTGTTTAGTTGTTGAATACACCTTTATGTCAAACGGCAAAATTTGTATTTGATCACTACATAATAGTCTATGGATATTCCCTCACAACCCTACTACGATATACGAAGTTAATCACACAATAACGAGCAAGATGTTTCTGAGTAGGGTTCCTCTTTTAGGGGGTTTACCAACGCCATTGTTATAACATTATTTCCCCCGTTTGACTTAGGATTATACCGTTAGGTCAAACATTATAAATGAAAATATACATTAATTACACGAGGGAGCGAAACGATCTTTTTTGCCGAAAGGAGAGTCTATTGCCAACAAATTATAAATCCATAGTTGATTTTAGTTCCTTACTTATCAATTGAAACAAATTAATTCCTCGTGGGAATCCCCTTCTGTGTATGCATGCCCCTTATTATGTGTCTAACTGGGAATATTGGAGTTCGAACAATTCTGAAGGGATGTCCGAGGGCTGTTTCAGAGGACTCAATCCCTAACGAGTGAGAAAAACCTGTTTGAAAATCAGGATTGCCAGTCTCAACAGGATTAGAACCCGGGACTACCAGAATCTGAGTCTCACGGTCAACGATAGAGCCACAACTGACGATTTCAAATCAATAAATTATTGTACATATATATTTACACAACTCTAACTAACCTAATTTCTCTTTCCACCGCGCGTCGAGAATTTCATCAGTGTTCACTTTAACAGAAAATCAAACTGTCATAAAAGGTTTACAACGTATTAAATAAAATCACCTTTTAATCCGCAAGCTTACTTGCTTATTAAACCGGACGCGACAAGTATCCGTTCCAAAGAGCTTAAAACCGTTTGACAGGAATAATTGGAAACGAAACGAGAGCATTAAATCGACGAATTGAAAGGATTCAACAAAAGCGATACTCGGACATTTTGCGATTACAACCCCAATAAACACACTTTACAATCATTTTAAAGAGTGATTCACTGAACATCACAACCGTAATCATTCCAATGCTTGATTTAAATGCGATTATTGGGGTTAAAAATAATTACGACTGTTCCAATTGTGGGTTCTGTTTTAATGTTAAACATCTAATAAAATTATTTCTGATAAAATAAAACTGTATTTAATGATGTCATTTTAGAAGCTCACTATATCAGTGACCATGAGTTTGAAACGGGGTTCAAAGTCGTTATTAAAGTTTTATCTAAGCTACTCATTATGTGCGTAATTAATTTTTATTAATTCATATCAAATTTGTTGGGTCATTGGAGATAAACTTGTCTTGTGGAGCCGTCTATCAACGAGGCACATGATAAATTCAGAATTGTTCTGAATCGGCCTTGTTCAAGATGGCGTTAATCTGCGGGTGTTCGCGCTGTCCATACCACTGATTACTTTATTTCCTATTAAAAATATCGATCTTTGGTTGGTTTTTTCTCACTCGTCGATTGCGTTGGGGCCTACAGGGTTGGCTTGGTCGCTTTGGTTTACTGTCCCTCACAGAAAATCATATAAATGACTGAGTGGGACTCAAAATACGAATTTATTTATTTATTTTATTTAAACAGAAAGCATGCTTCCTATTTAGGGTACACCCGTATCAATGCTTATGATACATTACCTACCCCCTTTATTTTTTATATATTATTCGATTCATTCATAAATTGCATTTAATATCCTTTTTATTTGTTATCAAATTTGTTGAGTATTTAATGCATTGTTGTAATATTACTATTTCAAAGTTCATTGTTGTGTCTGCATCTATGTAATTAGATTTATTTAGTTGTCCTCCTTTGTAAATCAGTTTTTATAACTGAATAGGATAGACTTTAAATAATAAATAAAATAAAAAATTAGGTATCACTTGTAATATTCTACCAAATCTTCTAAAACTCGACCCTTTGACACTTAAATTATTGTTAAATCTCAGTTTTTCCCAGACCTTAATCAAGATTAATGAAATTAAAAAAGTACATCTGACATTTTTGACACGATGTTCACGCGTCCTGTTTATTAATGCCGAGAAATAAATAACGACGTAAAAATGTAATTAAGTGAAAATGTGAAAATAATATTAGTGCTCGAAAAAGATTCTTTTAATTTGTAAAATTTATCTCATTGCAAATAGTTAATTAAAACAATTACTAATATTATTGTAATTTAGGAGCTTCATCCTGATGATGTATTCAAATAGCGACAACACGTGATCAAAAAGTTAGTGTTGTAAATTAATTAAGTAATTGTAGTTGATTTAATTATTATTCGCAGAATTCTGTCGTGTCTCCAGTTTTGGACGGAGGAAGTTTGTAATTTAATTTCGTTTAGACGTAGGACATAGAATTTAGAGAGGGTAGATTTTTTTTATTAATGCTACAATTCAAAAGTGTATTACTATCTCTGAATTAATGTTAAATTCTTGTTAACTGAGTAACGGAAATGAATGTTGAAAAGTGAATTAACCAAGGTCCAGGACATCTTTAGAAAATGTGATCTTTTAATATTTTAGTATTATAACCCTAGACAATCTACTAAGTAGGTCACTCTCAAAAGTGTATTCAACACAGACGCTCGTCTGGAATGCGGGAGACCCGGGTTCGAATCCCGGTCGATGCGGACTTTTTAATTTCTAAATTGTAATAAATAAAAACAATTAGATGTACGGGAGTATTTCCCGCCAAACCAAATCGAGAAACTTACATAATATTTTGGCCAAAATTGTCATTAATCTTTAATCATCTTCTATTGTTATTATTTATACTTTAGAAAAACTGCCTGAACAGCTTTGTCTTTGTGGAGTTATAATACCTTTTATTAAGGTTTTCCTCTGCCTGAAGGCAAATTCTGAGATTGAGCCCTATTCCTGAAAAGCCTTTAGTACTTGCATGTAAATAACACATTCTGTAATTACATTAAAGGGATGTGTACAGTGTACACCCCTATCTATAGAAGTTCATAATTTCTCATTAATATTTAAGAAAATGTACACCTGTTTCGTTTTTTTTTTCACAGATTCTTAGTGCAAAAAAATCATTAATTTTTTGTTAATTTTTATGATAACATTGTTTAAATCCTATGATTGGTGCCTTAACCAAATTCTAAAGTATCTTAACTATTATATATGTACGTGATCAAAAATGGGTGAGAAAATAAAAATCTGTTAAAATGAGTCTGTCTGTCGCCTCGTGGGGACATATTTACTGGACTAAACAACAATTGTCGATTGAAAGTGACAACGTAGTAAATAGAATTAGTGATGTTAAGCGCAACCGTATTGACATCTTTGCGTGTCAGTGACGTAACTGTTACACCTAGGGTTCTATTTAATATTATTGTATTTACAAAGTTGTTGCAATCGATCGACTAGTGTATTGTCGCACAAGTTAGTAAATAGACCTTATCTTCTGAAAAAATTAAAATTAAATTTGTAACGATAACTTTGCAATACCTTTAAATCGATTGAGTAAAACACGATTTACTTTGAAGGGACGTGTCATAGATATAGAGAAAGATAATAAAAAGTAATGGAAACTTAACATAATGTTTTTGTATCACTGTTGGATTTGGAAAAAAAGAGTTCTTAAACGGGGCACTTTTTGCTACGGGCGATGTTTGACCGAAATTGCGAAACGTCACGTCCTCTAGGGGGGGGGGGGGGGGGGGTAGAGTGACAATGAATAATATCAAATAAAGAGTGAAACCTAGGATAGGTCGCTTTTTTCGTCAGAAAAATGTGAAATTGATGAAGTGAAATTAAACTCTTAGAAAAAAATCAAGACAATGTCTAGAAAAATGTTTCGTGTGACGGTGACAAGCGTTCTAATTAGTTCTGCGCGCTGACACGCAGGAACGAAGTTAACGGCGCTAGCGTCGCTGACATAGTGTGACGTAGAGTGACTCGCAGGGGGTCTAGGGCGGGCCGGGAAATTACTGGTTATCGTGAACTAGTCGAGAAGTGAGATACTACAAGCTTGACAACGACGTTGATGGCTGAGTCTTTGCGAAATGGACTGCTATTCTACGGGGTTGAATTTGATTTCCACAAATACGATAATAACTGTAAAGGTGGACTTCAGGTTTTCCCAGTTTATTTCATTTCAGTTACATTTATGTATAAGTTTGAACCCTAGAAATACATGGACGTGATACACACAAAGATTGAATAAATATTATATCGTCGGCTTACTGCAAAAAGTGACTAAGTCCATAATCGGGCGTTTGGTTCTACTTCCACAGAAATTTTTTAATATGCTTCCACCTTGTCTGCTAAAATGACTAAGTCCCTAGAGCACGTATTAATGGTGTTCATGAGGCTAGTAAAATGATTGAGTCCATTAAATGGTATTCCTTGTCTACAAAAACTGATTTAGTCACTAGCTCATATTTTGCTCTCAATAAATATCTCACACAATAAATTTGTTGCCAGCAAAAAAATTCTTGTCTATAAATGTTCATTAATTTAATGAATATTTTTCAATTGATCATAGTATACTTATACAACTAAGCTCTTACTGTAAATTTTTATGACTCAAATTTTTATATACATACTGTTTAGTATGATTATTAAAGCCACTAACTTATTTCGGTATTTTTATATTTTGTTATGTCAAAATCGTTTTTGAAAATAGCAGTTCAAAAATTAATCATACAACGCTTACATTGTTACATATATTTTTATGATCAATATTATTTATTTGATGAGCGTAGCGAGCGAAGCGAAGATTCCATTTCACTACACTGGAGAAAAAAATCCGGAATGTTTTTTGTTTTTTTTTCCTTTTTTTTGTACTTTTGTGTGTCTGTGAACACGATTCCGGCTAAATCAATACTCCAATTATTTTATGGATGTCTATGAAATCTCTGAACGAAGAACTGCACGGGGGGAAAAATCGATCGAAAAATTATTTCTCATGAAAATCGCAATTTTACGATTTTTTTCGATTTTTAAAAAAATTCTTCGACTTTTAAAATCTACATGCTTTATTCGATTGTAATGATTTTTTCACAGAACTTAATTTTATAAATTAATATATTTGTGTGAAATTTGAGCGCAATCGAAAAATCATTTCTCATGATAATCGCAATTTTACGATTTTTTTCAATTTTTTAACATTTCTTCGACGAATAAAACCTACATGCTTTATCCGATTGTGATGATTTTTTCACAGAACTTTAATTTTATGAATTTATATATTCGTGTGAAATTTGAGCGTAATCGAAAAATTATCTATTAAAAAAATCGCAATTTTACGCTTTTTTCGTTTAAAAAAGTTTACGCTCATCCATCAACGCGGCGGGACTTGAGCGTTTTCCTAGTAAATTTATAACATTTTTTTAAACTTTGTTTATCACGTCCATGTATTTCTAGAATTCAAAATAATTTACTTGGTTTTCAATTTGTAACGGAGTGCTAATTTCAATGTTAAAAACGTAAATACCGATCATGCCGCTTTTACCCTGGTAATATTATCCCCAGTTTCTTCCTCGCACTCGTGTCAAGTTATTCGCTTTTATCTCGACGAAACCCCATCGCTTACCGCCTTCAAGAGTTGAAGGGTTGAATTCCATCCATGTTCGAGCCGCCGTCTTGATTAGATTAGATTACAGCCACGTGGATATGAAGGATCACTTCAACTTGAGATTACCGTCAGACTTCGCAATATTCTCTACGCGATTTCCGAGAAGAATTCCCTTCATTGTTTTATACATCGCTCAATCGAGATTCCCTTCCAGAAGCTCAACGTAACGCAACGTTGAGACGAATTCAAGAGCTCTTCGGTAATTTGCAAAGATGTTCATTGAAACACGATTGAAAGTGTTGATTACATTCGACACAGCCCAGTCATCAGTATTGAAGGAACGAAAGCAAAATCAGGATATTGTCTAAAAAGAATAAAGTGCCACCAAAATAACTATATCATACTTTATGAAAGACAAATTGCCAACAATAAAACGCGTGTAAATCAGAGGTCATGTTCGGTTTTTATCATGAGACGTGGCACGCGCACAGACGGACGGACAAAATAGTGATGTTTATTGAGTTGCTTCTCTTCATAAAATCAACAAGTACCAATAAATTTTCACAAAAACTATTTAAACTTTGGTTTCAAAATGGCATCAATCGAGCTATATTGACACCAAAAACAAAGAGTTCGAATCCAGCTTCAAACGGAACTTCTAATATGTATTGAGTCCATCACTTTTTGTCTCAGGAATAAGTATATGGTGACTTAGAGAAGTCCTAGCAATGAGGCACATAATAAATGCAAAGTTGTTTTGAATCGGCCTTGTTAATTCTGGCGATAATACGCGGGTATTCGCACTGTCCATACCACTGATTGCTATATTTCCTATTAAAAAATATCGATCTTTTGTTGATTATCGCTCACTCGTCGATTGCATTGGCACCTACAGGGCTGGCTTGGTCACTTTGATTTAATGTCCCTCAATGAAAATTAGTTATATGACTGAGTGGGTACTATTAATACGAGTTTATTTATTTATTTACTTTATTTTAAGTCCTACAAAAATTTCAAATGCACCGTACCACAAAGATCATTCTTAAATTTCCTATGGTAAAAAGTTCATTTTTATATGAAGCATTACTTTTACGTAGTGTTAACAATATACTGGACCCAACAGTCCTCCTTTAGGAGTAAAATGACAAAGATGGTTTTATACTGGGATGATAATATTATGAATATTCCACGCATTGCTTTTAATTAGAACAAGTAATGAAAAAGTATGATAAATATAACTTTTCAATCAACAGCGAATCTGTAAGTTGTTTTTGACACGTATGGAACAGTGAATCCAATGGACTGTGGCTGCTACTCAAACAAGCAATCTCAGACCTCATCTCATCTCGTGCGAGATCCAAGATGGCGGAGGCTTAAGATTCCTGGACAATACGAACAAATCAAAGTTATTGGGGGTTGACGGGGACGAGGATTGGCCCGTCTTTATTCCCACGAACTTGTTATGACTTAGGGAATTGAGAATTTCGAGGATTTTTCCGTAAATGAATTCGTTTGATTGATTGTGGAGAGTGCTTTCCTTGCGAATTTTCGCGATAGTTAAGAAGTGCGAATCTCCCCACTATGCATAACTTTTATGTCCCTCCTTCTGTGCGTGTGTCACTTTTTACGATATATAAACAAAAAATGACGTCCGATTGAAATACGTTTGTTCATTGAAAATACTCTTTTACAAGGTTTTTGGTGACCCTGTGGATTAATGAAAGATGTCTAGCCCCCCCATAAAATGTAAAAATATTCTGTTCCCCGACCCCCCGAAAAAAACAGACAAAAAACGAAGAACATTGTTTATTATTTATCTCTCATTATACCCGGCACCTCCACCAACAGATAAACATTTGTTTTACATTTTTTTATTCTTGATTTACGATCTGTTAATTAAGTAACTGTTTTCCCTCTTTTGGGTACTAATGTACCAGTGCGTGTTTATTTACATTTATATTTTATTTATTTATTATCCTATCGGGGAGATTGCCGGTTCGATACCAGCCTCCTACAGTCAAGACATACGTTTTGTTCAGTGTTTCGTCAGAATTTGGTGAATTCTGGAATAATTCATACTAAGAGACATTGGGTATTCATTGCCAATTTTTTTAATGAAACAATTACCTTGTTATACACATTAAAAGGGTCGTACAGAGTAAATTTATTTGTCATAGGATACCATTTTAAAGCAATAATTTACACTTGACTTCAATGCCAAGGCTACTGCACGAAATAAAACGATTTAAATGGATTAAGTGTTGATTAGAAGTGGTGAGTAAGTATATGAAATTTTAGGTGAGATGTATTTTTGGTCAACAACAATAAAAACAACAAGAAAACATTTTTTATTTTAAGTTTAGAGAATGGTAGAGGTGCGGGTCCAGACAACAGTACTCGTGCATTGTATAAGAGACTAGCTTTCCCGTCGCGCGTTGCTGCGACGTATGCCAGAACCCTTTACGGTGTCGAAGTCAATTTATTGGTGAGTCCTCTTTGCAGGCACCGATCACCACGTGGAGGAGTTACAACAAAATAATAGCATAGAAACTTTCCCCGTAAAAAAAACAACGTAATATGTGCCAAGTTTCATGGAGATCAGATGAATGGTGTAGTAATGCATAAAGGACAAACATACATACATACATACATACATTCGTTTCTATATATCAAAAAGATCATATGACATTTTCTGTGTTTTTGACATCATGTTTAAGTTCCAATTTGTGACTTGTTGTCGTTAGTGGCAGTACAATCATTATTTTATAGCCTATACAAAGTGCCACCTAATGAAAATCAAGACAATCAAAAATGAAGTGAGAGAAAATATTAATTTAAGATCATTCACAAGTAAAATTAATTGATCATTTAAAGATGTAGTATAATAACGACCACTTTCCCCTCCCGACCCGAAAACCCAATGTAGTTTAGTACCCGAACCCGACAGATTATCTAAACCTCCCCTTGCACAGATGAGAAAAAAAGTTTCCTGTAACCTGGAAGTGTTTGTATATTGCATCATTAAAACATGTTACCTATGTAAACAAACACGATGCTCAATCTGAAGACAGAATATAATTATAGATCCACAGGCACGGGTGCAGGAGTTATCAAACCAAGGAGCGAAGCTTCAAAGAAGACACAGATATAAAATAGAACGTCGTGCTACCATAGTTTTGGTGGAGGCGCCGGGTCCAGAGAAAGCTACAATTTTAAAAGGTTCTTCGCAGGTTCGCTAGTCCAGGACATGAATTTTAAAACTTGGTCGGGTCTATCCGTTCTCCCACAATTTCAGGGTCACCAAAATATATGTCCGGTCCCATACGGCCGAGCGGCCAAATAAATTGAGTCGAAATTTTAAACAGACATCCGTGACCAGTTAACTGAGAACTGCTAACAAAATGAACAAAATTCGTTCATTTTAATAAGTAATTCTTCAGATGTTCTTGGCGTGTATAACATTGTTATCGTCATAGTTTTCTATTTGAATTTCGTTTAGTATAATGTTCTTTTGTGCACCTGAGTAGACATATTTAGATGCTGTTTGATTTTTGGTATCATTTTTATTTTTGTGCTTTAGTATTTAGTTAATTTTACGTAAAAGCCTATATCGCACTTGTTGAGGTAACTCTGTTGTTGGTGGCAATCAAATGATTAATATTTACAGTTTAATCGGATAACATGTTCAGTTTTTATCTGTAGACGAGACAAACGCACACACACAGGAAAAGTTTGCAGAAGAGTTGCTTTGCTCTCTAATAGAGAAATAGTAAGGTGTGTTGGCCCACAAGGTGTATTAGCTGTGTTCCTGAGTTTTATCGTCACTTTTTGACACATGCATCCGGTTTTATGTAAACCATTTGATGGATGAGACCTCGCAGAATATCTAAAGTTTATCATTTAATAGACCTGCCAAAACTTGAACAATTCGAAGAGCTGTGTTTATTAAACCTTCATAGTTAAGACTTATCTTAATTGCCATCTTATATTCTTGGAAATGCTAATAACTGGTTTTGATCGCGAGTAAATTTGTTTGTTTTAACAGTGTTGCTTTTATTTCGTGCACGGAAGTACAGACGTTTAGTTTTGTTCTTCATTATTAGCTATAAAATCCTCTTCAAAAATACACAATAATGTTGCATGGACAGAATCAAAATCGAAACGAAGAATTAATTGCAGACCAACATTTTATTTACGTTATTTTCTTACCGAAACTTTATAACATTTAAACTGTTCAATGCTGTTTCCAAAATTATATTAATGTAAAGCTCGCTAAAACAAATAATTAAATTATATATATAAATTCATATATTTTGTTTCAAGTTACACTTCACCCAAGACTAGTCTAAAAACAGTTTAATTAAACTGTTAAATCCAATTTGGTCAAATGAGTTATAGATATCCATTGATATACGATTAAATTAAATTTCGAACTAGCAATTAGAGACTTGAACTAAACAAATCTACTGAACGTACACATTATTAATTGTATCATAATATTATTATGCTGTTGTAGTGATGAAGTGCTAACTGAAGCGTATATTAATTTTCGTTGAATTTCCATTTTATCGTGTTAAAGGAGCTTTTCATATGACATAACATAAACAATATTTAAATAATGAATGTAAATATATATTGCGTTTTGTCACAAAAGTAAACAATAGGCCAACCGATTAGTTAAATTCAATAACGGTAAAACGCGTGTTGAATAGTACGTGTATGTTTAGCTAGAAAAGTACAGCATAAAATATTATTTACATTACACACTTTGCATTAAATCAACCGACAATTGAAATAATAATCCATGATTCCATTCACGTTATTCCAATTGGTTTAAATTCAAAACACTTTTACTAATGGATTAAGCTTTAATTTGTGTAGGTTATTGAATTAATAATTCAAAATCAATAGTTAGCGGGCAAAAGCTTGTATTTATAATGATTTTATTATATTCTTATCTTCATTACTTGTTACATTTTACTGCTTGGTCTATGGCAAGCATAAAAAAATCCTTATGGCCTTATGTTTCGCCTAACTACTAAAGGATATTTGTTGTTATTATAATTCTCATTGATAGCCACTATTATTATTGTTATCAATATAATTTAAAACTATTCAGAAGCAATAGTGCTTCGTGCATTTAAACATTTCGAGATTGAGAAGAGAATCGTGCTTATAGGCCCCGCTGTGACATCAATCGTATTCTGCTCGCACTTGGAGTACACCCTCTTGGAGCTTGGGTTACGAACGGAAGTTTTAGATGCGCCCTTGATGTTTGAAGACGGACAATCCTTGAGCATTTTCATCATCGTTTCCCACATCTGAACAAACATTGAGAGTAAAATGTATCAAATACGAAACGAACTTGATCTATTTAGTAAATATTAAAATAGTTTTTAATTTTAATATTTCAATCTAAACCTTAAATAAATAACTACAAAGGTAACAATCCGACAAATTCAGAAAATTTTGATTTTGACAGTTTTTTTTGTTGAAAAATAAATGTATCAAGTCATATTATGTTCTATGTAATACTTCTTTTAAAAAAATATGTCTCTTTTTAAAAGCAAATAATGATATAGTTTCCCGAATTAGAGTCGCGTGCTTGAACTTGAGCCAATACTGACGGTTGTACACAATACATTGATGGAATATAATAATACTAATTTACAGGCCAGGAAAACACACATCTAAGAGCGGACGTCGTGTACCCTTCAAACACATCTTGTACTTGGGTCCTAGGGACTTCACAAGGCTGAAGACACCAGCTAGCTCTGCCTTGCGGTTAGCAAGTAGAACTCCACCCTCTGTTTGAGGCGCCCCGTCCATCGCTGCCTCGTTAGTAGCTGTTGCCTTAAATAAATACATAAATAAATAAATTATATTTAGAGTCTACCCACTCAGTTATATAACTGATTTTCAGTGGGGGACATGAAATCAAAGCGACCAAGCCAACCCTGTAGGCCCAGACGCAATCGACGAATGAGCGATAACCAACCAAAGATCGATATTTTTTAAGAAATATAGTAATCAGTGGTATGGACAGTGCGAACACCCGCGGATCAACGCCAGAATCAACAAGGCCGATTCAGAACAACTATGAATTTATTAAGTGCTTCGTTGCTAGGACGGCTCCAAAGTCACCGTTTACAAACTCCTAAGACAAGAACTGATGGACTTAAGTCCAAATCAGAAGTTTTTTAACTTCTTGACTTGACTTCTCTTCTCTAACTTGAGCGGGAATCGATCCCTGGACTTTCTGCATTGGAAGCAGATACGCTAACCACAAGACCAACGAGCCACACAAGACCAACGAGCCACTCTTGCCAGGTTTCGCATCGTCATTGTTCACTACCCGATCCAATACATCTGCGTTGGAGAGTAACACATTAAATAAAATAACATTGATAAAATTGGCGTGCTAAATTTTAATTCTGCTTTAAGAAAACATTTTTGGATTATTCATATATTTATCAAATGGTAATTTTTAAACTTAACATTTTTCGCATTTTTCATTAGAAAAAAGCAATAGGTTTGTTCGTTTGTCCATTACTTTTTACAACTTTGGTAAAATTACGATTTCTTTCAACGAATGAGAAATTGTTTTTTTATCAAAAGCAAGGCAGAAATATTTGAAAACTTTTGTATTCTTAACTTGTTGATAATTTATTGTGCAATCAAATATAATGAAATATATAGTACAGAGTTTGAATAAAATTTATATTTACTTTTCTTAAAGTTATTATTAAATAATATTTAACTAGCAAATTGGTTTTGTTGTTTTGTTTTTATGATTTTGGCAAAAAGTCGTAAATTGATAATTTTGGTGAATTATTTTTTGCTGATTAACAAAATATCTACTTTTTTAATGCTGCTTATGTATAATTTATTTACAATGACTATTCAAAGTTTAACTTTCATCGGTTGCTTCCTGGCCTAGCGAATGGCTTTGACTCATTCCCTCTTAAAACACTATCCATATATTTAATTTCAAATTCTTTTATTAAAATACAAACCACCACAATATGACAACCCAAACTGAGCCAAAACATACAATAGTTTCGTACCCTAGATATCGATGTGAAGAACATCACTCACACTAACATATTTGACTTTCTGATTATAGTTTATATAATAATTATATTCATATTTGTTTTTAAAAAATGATTCATTATTGCATTTACTAACACGATAGTTATCATTTCCTCGTGGGATATGATACAAATAGTAGATTCAACAAATTCTCTACCACTTATTAGGTTATTTCTCCTCTGGCAAAACATGTGTTTACATTGTATACCCGATGATAGTTGCAAAACTCAATAAATATCATTTTATATGGCTTTAGAGATTATTGCCATTAATTTATGTGCTTTGTGTTGGATGAGATACATAATCTTTTTATCTAGGTAATTTTACACAGGACAATTTCGATGGTCTGGAATTATCGAAAGAGAATTATAGGTAAAAATTTGAAAAACAAACAAAAGCAAACAGGCAGAAATATATTTTGAATTTGTGTGTTAATTAAATATTGTATTTTATATTAAGCAGTTGTTTTTTTAGTTTGAAATGCTACGAAAATAAGTAAATGCTTTTGCATCACTATACAGCGCAACTTTTAAGTTATATCACAATTCAATGTGCATTTCAATTAAATCTTTTATCAAATTATTCAAGAAGTTTTCATGACAAGAATTAATATTGTTCATTTACATTACGAAAACATGAATCCAGTTATGTAATTGGCATTTCTAAGGATTTTTTTTTTTAAAATAAAAATTACAAATGTTATGAAATTTAAATGAACCAATGTAAAAAAGAGATAAAATGTAACAATTGCAAAATCGCTTAGAGGATTATTTACTCACCCATGATGCAACGAGCACAAACAACACACCATACTTGAATATCATCTGCATGGCGTTACAACGACGCAATCACTGAAGAGCCAACCAATCTAGCAGAATACTAATTGAGAATAAGATGAAGATGTTCTAAATATTCAAACTTCTGCACTTTATAGTTGTGTTTTTCAGAAGATCTTAAGACGCCTACCATAAACTTGTATCTTAGCAATTAAACAATGACGTAGAAAGTTATATTTTAGATGGTATATAAAAGAATAAACTACTAATTAAAATCTCTTCATAAGCGTCAAATCCGTTTAGTCCACATATAACTATATAACAAAAATTCTTAATAGTGTTACCAACCCGACAGGCAAAAAAGGGTACCCAATTTTCCGGCAACATAATATATATTTTTGTGGGTTGGTGGAGGTGCCGGTCCAGAACATTTTTAGTCGCGTTGATGGATGAGCTTTTTTGTCAGTTTTTAGTTTGCGTGGGATATTTTTTATTTTGCAAGTGCTTTTTAAACTCATTGTAGATGATTGTTGTCAAGTTTATATTGTTACTTGTTAATTGTTATTATATACACCTCAAAATACTCATATTAAAATATTTATTTCTATGGATTCTGGCTTACTTTTGCTTACTTTTCCATTTTATTCTTTTAAAAGGACCTTATATAATGTCCATGTAAATATGAACGTACTAGCCCCACCCGTTTGGTCAGAATCGGCCCAAATGTCACGAAAATATCCCACTAAAAATCGAAAAAAATCGTAAAAGTACGATATTCAAAAGAAATATTTCTTCGATTGTACCCAAAAACGTGGAAAGTCTAAGTTCAGAGATTTCGAAGGTTCCCTCCAATTTTCATCGAGATCGAATATTCCGTTTGCCCGGTAGAGTGCGAACAAATAGACAAAAAACAAACAAAAAATCAAAAAACACCCGAGCTAAATTTTTTGGAGGGGTCATTGAAATTGAAGTCTTCGCTTCGCTCATCCAACAAAAAATACATAGCCTACAATAAAACATAAATTAGGAGAGAATTATAATTTAAGATTCTTCATAAAAAAATTCAATGTCCATTTTTAAATGTATTATTATAATTGGCGTTTTTCTATGACCCGACCCGACATGTTAAAACCTCCACTTGCACATTCCTAATTGTCATACTAAATACTTTTTATCATTTGTCACGGATTTAGGTCTTACCAACCGCATACTTCATTCAGTTCCCGTATTTTGTTTCTGTTATTGTAATAATATGAAAAAACAAGTTCCGAATCAGCCTTGTTGATTCTGGTGCTGTCTGCAGGTGTAATCGTGTCCAGCTGGGTTGATCGGTGTTTCCAACTTAAAAATGCCGGTTTCTAGTTGGTCGTTGTTCGATCGTCGATGGTGTCGACGCCTACAAGGTTGGCATGGTCTATTATAAATTTAATGCCCCTCACAGAAAATCAGTTATGTGCTATTTGTAAATAAATGTTTTTATAAAGCCACTTGACGTTGATAAATTAAATTTCCTATAACGTGACATTAAGATCTTAATTAATACACAAAAACTATTAATCCACCGAATTGGTGAATGCTACTTATAGTATGTAATGTTTCTATTATCTTGTTTTACGATACTTTCTTATTATAATATGGAACACCCATTGGACACATTAAACATAACATTATGTTAGCCATCGGTTTAGCCGAGGTAGTTTAAACGGTTCCCACTAGAACACCGAAGTTAAGCAAACTCGGGCATGGTCAGGGGTAGAGTGGGTGACCGCTCTGCCCTGAATCACACGTATACCGCTGGCTAGAGCAGATAGAAGGTTCGAGAGCTAGTGTAACGGCTTTGTTTTCCTCGACGTCTGCTCGGCAGTCCGGGTTAGTGGAGGCACCAATATGACTGTCAAGGTTACACCGTCCTTTCGGATGGGACGTAAAGCCGTTGGTCCCCTTAATACTTTTCGAAAGGAGTAGGCTACGTGCTTGTACCGGGTTTCCCCTCCACCCTTTATATTCATCATTCATACACATCTATCACCACTCATTGTCTCTAATAGCGCAAGTGCATTAATATGAGACGTAAAGCAATACCAATCAATCATCATTATGTTCTTTGAAATTAATTCTAACAACTTCCTTTATACAGTAGCTGATCAATGGGCGTTCTTATTTGTTAGTTTTGTGTGTCGTATTTATTTGTATCTGTTCTACGTTCAACAATGGCAAATACAATACGACATGCTTTGTATCCACTACACAACTGTCTTGTTTCATATTGAATTTAACCATGTTCCTCTCTTCTTTCCAGGTAAGAACCGATGAAGTTATTAACTCTATCTAGTTTGCTTGAAACGCGGTCTGGTAAGTAGGTTACCATGCAACATGGAAACTAGATAAATCAATTTGTCCGCAAAGAATAGCAGATATATTCATCGTAGAGTGCATGCTCATATGGGTACAACAAGAGACTTGACCTACTACAGCTATGACTGAACATTCATCCTATCCATTGTTGCAGGATCGTATTCATTAAATTGAATATAATTATTAATTAGACGTTCATTATAATAGTTTTGTTGACATAAGCACTCAATTCTTTATCATTGTTGGTGTGTGTTGAAATTATTATTATATTTTTAATTTGTTTCAAATTTAAATTACTGATCAAGTGGGGAAAATCTAAGGTTTTTAAACGTGTTGAAATAAATACCCAAACTATAAGTACTGTAACCAATGCAACAGGTTAAATTCCATTAAAAATATTCCAGGAATTTGTGCTAATATAACTAGTAAAAAAATATAGATGCAAACTGAACTATTGTGAACAATACAGGACAAATCATATTTATGTTATTTCAGGCCACTTACACGTGCATAGTACACATACAGGACACCTTATACGTATACATAATACATGGCTGTTACAACTAAATAATAACAAAATACACAAACACTTATTATAAAATACAAAAACAAATTCATTTTCAAATTTAAGTTGAAATGTTAAAGAATCCATCGCAATTTTGTATGTCCTACTTAAATGATTTAGAATTTTATTTTCGTTTGAGATATATGTAGGCTGCAGTTTACGGCATGGTATATAACTTTTTAACAAAGCCAAATTGAATGAAAAATGGTCTAGTATTCTAATTTTATCCAGAGATTTGGCGTACTCGTAGATTCCATATATTTCGCTTCACTTATTACGAATTATTTCATCGCAAACTTATATAATTAAATAAAGTATTTATCTTATATCTGCTTCATCATAATATACGAATACACCGTCTAAACAGTGCCATGTAACTGTTTAATAAACTAAGAGCAATAAAATTTAAAATAAAAATGCAGCGAAATGTAATATTGCAGTGCTCTACTTACCCCCCACCCCCCACCAACTCTTCTGAGAAATCAAATTACTTTAAGCTGTAAGTTTGCACGAAGGTTTGACTCTTTCTATGCTCGGATGGTTTGATAAATTATATTTTCTTGATTTTTTTATGAGTTGGCAATTTAATTAAATTAACATAAATATAATCCTTAGATGAAAATGTATTTCTGTTACGTAGAACATATGACAATATTTCAACTTATTACTGACTGAGTCTTACAACGGAATTCAGATGGGAATCAGTTTGTTTGTTTGTGTTTGTCTGTACGTCTGTCTGTTCATCGATGTCTAACCACTGAACCGATTGCAATTAAATTTTAAACTAAAAGAATTTACCAGTTTTGTGGTAGTTGTAAACTAATAAAACAATAGTCGGAAATCTCGGTTTCAGCATAGTTTCAGTAGCAAATATAATTTTTTGTTGCGTTTCAAAATTAATATATTTGACTGATTATGGCATCTAAATCACATTCGCTACTTCCACATGTGACTAACTATCTACATCACAGTTTCTTTATTGCTTTTTGTGTCAACTTCTACTTAGTCCATTCACTAATTTTTTATAAATTTTTGCATTTAAGTTTACTCATCTACCTTCTTAGAGGTAAAATTATTCCTTACCGCCACTGAATCAGCTTGTACGGTACGCCACTGCTGAGCTTGTAGAAACATGTTTTCATATGGGGATACGGAACTTATATCAGTTAGCAGATCTCAGTGCGAATGAGCTATGGTAACTGTTATGAGGTAATGAATTAAACCGAGATGGTGAAAACGAGAGAGGTAGCCACGGATTGGGGGTGGAGGGAAGTGGAGTGGAGGGGGTGAAATGAAGGGAGGTTATCCGAGCAACGGAAATTACTTGAGGCAATCTTGGATCTGGGCAACTGTGAAACGTAGAAATGTCATAATGTTAATCTTTAATCATTTCCATAAAACGTAATTATATAAGACATGATTTTGAATTGAATAATTAAGTTAATAGAATTTACGTCAGATAATAATTTTATTATTCATTTGCAAGAAATAAAGAGAAGAGATAAATTCATCACGTTGGCGGATGTGGAATTTCGGGTTGGTAGGTTTGTCGCATTTACATAAATGTCAGGCCTTATTAGCAGCTTTCATGAGGTATCTCCTTGGCTGTTAAACAATTCGAGCTGCCTTTCGAACCTTATTCTATCTTTTAATCAAAAGCTGTATTATATTTACAAATATTATTTCAGAGAATTACTTACTTGAAAATAGAAAACAAAATGTATACATTGGCGTTAGTATTAGATTCATGCTACAAGATAACATTAACTCACTATCTTATTATCTTAGTCACTCACTCAATCACTCACTCACTCACTCACTCACTCACTCACTAACACACTCACTCACTCACCCACTCACTCACTCGCTCAACTTACAAATTAAAACATTGTTGATGTCTGCTTCTTTATCTTGCATAAGTGATGTGCATGCTGCATTTACTGTAGACATATTGTGACTCTTGCAGACATACTGCGTGTGCTGTAGGTATATTTTTTATTAATTTTGTATTTATTTATTATTTATTAATACACAACAGAATACAAATTCCACAAGTGTGATTTAATAAAACAACAAATAGTCTGGGATTGGACACTTACATTTTACAAAACACAGAACATAATATCCCTTGTAGACAAATTGTGTGTGCTGTAGACATATTGTGTCTCTTGTAGACAAACTGCGTGTGCTGTAGACATATTGTGTCTCTTGTAGACAAACTGCGTGTGCTGTAGACATATTGTGTCTGCTGTAGACAAACTGCGTGTGCTGTAGACATTTATTGTGTCTCTTGTAGACAAAATGTGTGTATGTAGACAGGTCTATGTACAAATCTGCGCAAGACATTTTGGGTATTGTAGACAAACTGCGTGTGAGGGTAATTTGGCTCGTAACAAGCCGCGTTTTAGACAATGGCTCTAACAACTCGTTGCTGTAAGAATGATGTTTTTAATAAAATGGTGTGAGACATTTGGGCTCTTGTAGACAAACTGTGATTCTGGTGACATATTGTTCCGTAGTAAACTTCGGTGGGAAATTTCTTGTAACAAATGCGTGGTGGTAATATTGTTCCTTTGAAAAATCGGTCTGTAGACATATTGGTGCTGTAGAAACTGCGGTGCTGTAGAATATTGTGTATCGTGTAGACAACTTGGGGTTTGACATTGGTTGCTTGTACAAGGTGTGCTTACATATTTGTCTGGTAAAAACTTGTGTTAACATATTGTTTTGAACAAACTGCTGCTACGAAGCACTGGTATCGATCCGCCTGCCTCCGTATTAGCTTTCACTAGCGTGCTAGTAGGTTATTTAGGACGTCATGTCGTCTAGATAACAAAGCTCGTTAACTCTGGCCTTTAACTATTTATTATTGTAAAAAGCAGTTTAGGTAAATTTCTTATTCGTGCTTGTTCACATGTAAACTAATCTGGAATTGTGTGAGTTGGTATGAATGCTAAATGTTTGAATGAAGATAATTTGTCATTTTTCTTAGTAGTTTAAACGATTTGAAGGTAATTTTACAAGGCTACATTGTCAAGATAACATAATTATTTTCGAAATTTTGAAAATACTTCTCAGTCTTAATTGATGTTTCTGGTATCGATCCGACGGCCTCTTGAATACAGTCTAGTTTCTAAGCTGCATCAGTGTCATGAAGTCATGTGTAATGATAGACAAATTGTCGATTAAACTACTAGCCTTTACTTTATGTATGTGACAAAATACGTTTATTGGTAAATTCTATTCAGCTTGCTGTCACTCAAACGTAACTCTAAGGACTCTTGTTCATGAAGTCCTGGCTTCTAAACCCACCACTGGCGATTCTGACTGAAAGATATTTTCAAGTTTTTTTTTTGTCTTTAATACGAATGCAAGGGGTCAAATCCTCATAACCAGGCCTTGAGCATTAGCTTCACAACTGCCTGCAACTATTTTGTCCTGAAATTATAAACAAATATTGTACGTTAAGCAATAGGGAATTTGCATAACATTATTTTATGATTTTACTGGGTTAAGGCTACCTTCCTTTACACAAAAATATCTTATTTTCTTGATTTTGAGAATATTTTCATTTATTAAATAAGGGTGAAAGTTTCCTACATTTTTTGGCGAGAAAAAACGGGTCATACGTCACCAGCCTTCATGAAACCAACCAACCAATCACGTAACGATACATCAAGTAACTCGCTTTCGGTGATTATTTTGGCTGTAGAAGCTCATTTTGACATCTTGTTTGTTCTAATATGCTTAATATTTTATTTTATACATTTAGTATATCACAACGTAAGCTTTTAACTGTATTTTAATTGATAATAAGTAAAAACACAATGTTGATTATAAAACTTGGAAAAGGACATCAACTGTTGTTTATTGTTGCCATTGTTGTAAGAACCAAAGACTTTGGTAAAAGGAGGGAATTTCGTTGTTTATCTAGGCGGCCGTGTTCGTCATGAAGGCCGGTGACGTAGGCAGCCGTTTCAAAATAAATGTGCGGGAACTTTAAAATGTCAAACTTTGACCCTCAATAGATATTAAACTATTTAACTTAAAAACCTCAAATTAACGTTTATATCATTTTTTGACGACAACGTATACATTGCACATACTTTTACCAATATCGGCAACTTATGCAAATTCCCTATTCAAAAAGTAAATAGTAGTAAAAGAGTTCTTAATAAAAATATAAATTATCAGAAGCAATGGATAAAACACGGCTTCAAACGAAACTTTTGTTTAGAAATAAAAATAAAACAACATTGGGAGCCCTGTCTATAAAATATCAAAAAACTTTATGTAACCTGAATTCACAAATCTTACCTACTTGCATTATCTTAAACATTTTTTCCTCGTAATACATTTCATTAATACTTCAGTTATCAACACGACACTGTTAAGTCATTCTTTTAACGAGTTGTTGTGATTTTAAGGAGTCCTCCATGGCGCTCGCACTAATCTCACAGCCATTAAGATAAGACTAAGCCCTGCTCACAAAGACAGGCATATGAGCGGACTCGTATTGTAGTCATATAAATAATAAAGTTGTTCCTACTGCCTTGAACGTTAGGGACCTATAGTACACATTTGGTTTCATAATGCGAATTGTTCTTTAAGATGGCACTTCCCGCTATATGTTTGCCCTATCTTGCCCACCTATTTGTCTAAAAACATACTCTGGCAAAAAAGAATTCATTACGTATTAATTAAGGTGAAATCCACCTCTATAAATTTATTCTAAAAACCAAATTTAAGATATTTACATTTTTCGGAGTATTTGGTATCTGCCAATAAGGTCAAACATGAAAATGTCATAGTTTTGTGACAGATATGCAATTAATTAATAGAATCTGCCACGATAGGGGCGAAGGTTTCTCTCCATTATTAGCAAAAATATTAAATAATTTGAAATCACAATCATAAAAATATGAAAACGAAAGAAACAAACGTCCAATCAGACACTCCCTTAAACTATTTCAATCTTAACCAGCGCTTAGCCAGCGGTTTATCCGAGGTCGTTTAAACGGTTTCCCACTCGAACACCAAAGTTAAGCAGCCTTCCGGCGTGGTCAGGGGTAGAGTGGGTGACCGCTCTGCCCTGAAACTCACGTAAATCTCTAATTAGAGCAGATGGGGTGTTCGAGAGCTAGTGTAACGGCTTCGTTTTCCTCGACGTCTGCTCGGCAGGCCGGGTTTGTGGAAGAACCTAAATGGCTGTCAAGGTTACACCGTCCTTACGAATGGGACGCTAAGCCGTTGGTCCCCTTGGTACTTTTCGAAAGGAGTAGGCTACGTGCCGGAACCGGGTTTCCCACCTCCCTTCTGTTCATACTTCAACCTCATCTTTTACCACTTACCGTCTCGAATAGCCAAAGTGCATTAATATGAGACGTTAAACAATATCCAATCAATTCAACATAAGTATAAACTTCCGTAACAGTGAGGTCAGAAAAACGGAATAAACTTGTAGTTATGTTAGTTATTCAGTGTTAGTCTACTACAGGCAAGAGGAGAAACTCGTTTATCCGGAAATTGAAATAGCACATTTATTGTACCCCTGTAGCAACGTCTATGTCAAATCACTCTATTTACTCTGCCTATTCATTACAGTTTAGGTCTTCATGATATCGATGTAGCATTATCAATATTGAATGCGTGTTTATTCAACACGTGCCAATACATAATCACATACGTTCGACATAGCTAATTAAATATTTGCATAGCGAGTGGGAATACACGCCTCTGTGATTTTATTTGTGTGAATAGCGTGTAGGATTATAGGACTACATCGATTTTGCTTTACTCAAAATATCAGTCAAGACTTCATAAATATTAATATAATAACCCAGGATATTTTTTTTTAAACTAACGTCAAAATTTTTAAATTATTTGTATAACTAAATAGTAAGTTAATTTTTTTAAAGCGATTAAATGTTCAACAAAATAAGCATACACAACTAATTATCAGTAGGTCACATAGGTAAAAGTTTCACAATACATCTAAAAACATATTTATAGCGAAAGGATTAAACAAAGAAAAAACTGTAGCGAACTTATAAATTAATACCCTGATGATCAGTTACTGCGGCGATACAAATTAATGACAACAAACTTTTACACAAAAAAAATGTTTATTAAAAACAGTTAGGTATGCTACACAGATTCAACTTTAATTTAAGTTAAATTATTATCAATTTATCCGTTACAGAAATACTCTTCCAGATTTCACTGGAAATTAACAACTATAAAAGAGAAGACATAAATGTACACACAACAAAATAAAACATTAAGCTTGGAATGAATAAAACATACACACAATGGTACAAGAGATAAGGAAAAGAGGTTAAATACAACAAGGGTAATTGCTAATATAATTATACATTATATGGGAATCAATATAGAAAATTAAAAAAGTATTTAAATACTTTGCACTAGACGTAACGTACTAAAACTATGCAAACTAGTACGAAATTAATAAAAAAAATTCTCGTAATAGAAAAAAACAAAATAAACTACATTACGTAAGGGAAAGGTTGGTTCAAATGTAACTAGAAAGTGAATATATGAACTCAAGCGTTCGCAAAATGGCCAAAATTATTAAACTTCACAAGTCAATTTTATAAATTTGTAATGTAAATTCGTTTCATCTTATATAAATATTATGATATTGTTATTATGATAATATGATGATGTGATACTGAATTATGATGTTTTCACTGTTTTTACATATTTCTGCTAATAACATAAATATCTTAATAATAATTATACAATATATTAAATAATATAAACTATGATAAAGTATAATTTTCTAATTAAAATGTTCAGACTTTTCTATACCCAGTTGTAATCACCACAATTGCCGTAGAAAAAAAACAAAGACAACTTTGTGCCCTCTATCAAAACTTTGGTGTTTGGTCGTGAACTTGCGTGATTGCTTAGAGAAACAATGATTGTTCGACGACGAGGTTTGAGACGAGTTACTCTCAACTTTAACCTGCACCCTCGACTTGAGATGAATCCCATCCTGGACCTCCTCCTCTCTCCCTAGATATTTCTCCACATTCTTCCCATAACTTTCTTCTTCATTAAATCTCCCTCCTAGTTTCGATACCAATCTCTTTTTTTTCCATTCCCCCCTTTTTCCGACTCGGATGTATTACCCCCCGTTTGCCAACGTTAAACACGTACTAATTTTTTTATATTGCTGATATTAAATAATTTCGTTCCTTTCTCAAGATCGTAAAAAATTAATCATCACTATATTTTAGACTTCCCCAGTTTTTTTTTTTTTATAAGGTCAGTTAACAATTTCCGTAGCAGGAGCAAATAAACTAAGTCATGACCACGTTATTTTATCGAAATAAACCCCACGCATACAAAAGACGTAAATTAACAGCCCACCTTTACACACTCAAAAGCATTGAGCTAGAAAACAAAGTGTTCCCTCTACACTTACGCACTATTAATACGCGAAATCTAAGCCCTTTGACTGCACTGAAACGCATTGAATTTACAGATGTTTGATATAACATTTCATGTAAATCTGCTACTTTACGCTGTATATGTGAATGCGTTTTAACTGTTAATATTGCCCTTAAAAAGGATGATGGAGAATGATTTTGGCATCACTGGGGCTCAAAAGCGGGTATCTGTTCATTGATACTGGAATACCTATATACTCGACATCTGCACCACGGTTTTTAGTTCTGACAAAACCACATAATAACTTTAACTGTGATTTTGCAATGTTTTTTTAGATATGATTAAAAAACTGTAATTTTGTTTGTTTTAATATTGGCACGGATGTACAAGGCCCTTCTTGGCCAGAATTGGACACAATACATTATTCACGGATAAAGGTCCGATTACCAAACTAATAAAGCCAGAAGACTTAAGTCAACACTGAATTGTAAAGGAAAACTACATCTATGCTAGTATGCTACTCAATTTTCAGTACTTTTGATTTCATTTTATGAGGATTTTTGCAATATGTCAGTTTTGACAATTTACTTTGCATGTATATATATATATATATATATATATATATATATATATTTTTTTTAGAAAACAAATTAAATAAATGAACTTCTAAAGGGCATACTAGCATAGATCTTAGCTTAATAAAGAACTTTGTGTAATGTCTAACGCCCTATCTTTAAGCGTTCATTAGCCAGATCTTATTGAGAGAAATAACATGGACAAGAAAGGGCTAAAAAGAAGAGGGAAATGCCTTTATCACGCCAAACCCGAATACTAATAGCCATAATATTATCTCTGGGATATTTGTTAGACACAGTTAGTAAATCTACAAGAGAGTTAATGACTGTCTATTCAGCAGTTCAGCTGTCAAAGCGAAGAGTCTTTTAGCTCACTGCTGACCACTACAACTTGTCCTGAACTACCCGTTCATTCTCATGCAAAACAACTTGCGAAACTCGAAGTTGCAATGTTGCTTTGAATTCATGAGGTTTCAATCTGTTGAGACCAGGATTGATGTCGCGCTTAGATGTGCATTTCTGTTGCTAACTCGCCAATAGTGTATATACAAGTACTTTGAAACTAGTTGGAAGTTTTAAGTATAAGCAATAATAATTTTTAATTTAACTACTATAATCAAAAGCTGGATTAGTTTATCTTAGTTGAAACTGAACGGGACGCATTGTTTTATAAGGATTGTGATTATCACTTTGTTATGTATAAATACATAGTTACCATGGTTATATAATCTACTCAATTTAAACCCCCGTCTGAGACTGATGTATAATTTGGACCAGAAATTGCTGGGTAGATTCTATGATTTGTTAATTTTTTGGTTTGTTGTTTGTAAATTTATTGTACAACCTGAAACATTTGCTCCATTTAGATTAACTTGACTCATTTGTATGGTGAGCTGCTCGTCCACTGTACTTTTGTATTGTTTGGCTGGAATGAACACCGTTAACTATAAATAAAGTTATCCAAAATAGTTATTTACACATACTGTTCTCAGTGTTTAAACCTATTATCTTACTACCGCAGTAATGTATGTTTCCCAATGAAATAAATTATTGTTGTATTCAGCAAATAAAGCTATTTCAATACAAATACAAATTTACAAAATACCAAATATACAAATTTAACAAATTCACTAATTGAGAATAATAACAAAAAAAGAATTTATTAAATAAACAAGTTTACAAAATTAACAAAATTACAAAACTTACCAAATCGACAATCATATAAAAGGAAATTTTATTTTAACAAATATATGGCATACATCTATAAATTCTTTTACGTGTTTGGAATTCTTAACTTATTGATCTAATTGATTGTACACTCGAATGTCACCATATAAAATATTGAGTGCTCGGATCGAATACAAATGGATATCATTGAAAAATGTAAATGCTCCAATGTTGTAGAAGTACTTTAAAACTACCTTGGCATGTCACAATATTTGGAGTAAAGCCATTTTAAATTGGAACAATTTATCAAACAACTCTTTTTAAAACAAAAAAATGAGTCAAGTGGTTTATATGGGACAAATTAATTAATTAAATTAATGACTTCTTCCGACAAGTCTGCATTGCAGGAACAATACCATTTAAACGCATTGTTTAAAAGTACTTGATAATTTTGTACATGAATAAAGAATATTATTTGAGGAATCATAAATATTTAAAGGGTCATTTCGTTCGTTGTTTTGGATCATGACGTTTCAATACGACTGTGCTTTCCATCATCTGGACGAACTAGAAGTCCTCAAATTCAAAACAACAATATTAATTTTGAGGATTTCAGATGATGGTACGAACATTGTTATTTGAACGTCGAGGACTTTATAAATCATAATCAAACACAACAAAATGGCTGTCAACATTTTCGATTACTCTAATATTTCGGGCGGTGAAAGAATAAAGCTTTGAAATGATTATATTATTATAAAACAAAGTTAAACTCTAACATGGCTTCATATAAACGAATCATAAAATGTGTATGAAAGATGGCTACGTACAGATATACCATAATATGGTGTGCTTAGAGAGCCTATATATACAAGAAAGAGAGTGGCCATATAATCTGTTTTCTATTGTCTGCGCCATTTTACATCCAAAAATGTCAACAATCGAACACCTACAGACAGATCACATCCTACAATGAAGGCTCATGGGAATATAGATAAACAACTTTTGAAAAGGGTTGCAGCTCTATGTTGAGACAACTTTGTAATGAAATGACTGTAATAACAGCCAAATTCATTTAAGTCTTATTTTTTTCTCGATTTGGTTAGACGGCAAACACTCCCATAGGTGGAATTGTATTTAATACAATTTCAAAAGTATAAAAAGAAAAGATCTATAATGCAAGTACAATAATCAGAAGTTAAATAATTGTTACCGTCTCGGTGGTCTAGTTGGCAAAGGCGCTTCCTGGAATGTAAGAGACTCGGGTTTGAACCCCGATCGGAATAGATTTTTTAACTTCTGAATTGTATGAAATATTAACTAATGTTTTTGTTCTGTTACTGAAGTTTTTACTGGGTTCTACTTCTTTATCGATCCAGGCAAACTTCTTTTTCGATAAAAAAGAAGGAAACTTGTATATTATCATCATGTGATTTAGGATTAAAAATGGCAGCCATGCACCAAGATGGCCACTCTCTTCCTCCTATGTCTGCTCTAGGCGTGTGATGTCTGTGATCTCTATGCCGTGACACGGCGAAGATTGATCGCACTTTCCACTCTCGCAATCTAGTAGGCGGTGTCTATGTGTTTATAGTGTGCGGTGGTTTGGTAAAACCAAAGCATATTGAAGTGTCTGCTATTTGTAAGTTATGGTTATCACATCTGCCTGGTGTCTTGTTTTGGGGCGAGGGATCGATCATATGGGGATTCCCATTTGACATCTACTAGACCCTTGAGGGGGGGGGAGGGGGGGGGGTGAATTACCGACGGGCGCTCTGCGGACGTTTAACCTTCCGTAGTGGTCACGACACCCACGTGTACGTATACACACGCGTGATCTATTAGTGTGTGCATTAATTAGGGTGCGTTCCACAAAGGCACACATCCTTACTTAAACACACAAATGTTGACATACTGACATTCACTCACTATCAGATCATGAGTGTTTCATACCTGCATGACCTACGCTATCACAACAACAAGTGTTAGTACATCAACGACCATTAGTAAAACAAAAGGTCAACTTGTACCTGTGTGAAATGAAAATTCATCAGTAGAAAATTCATCAAAATAAAAAATTACAATTCTCTTCCAGCAAACTAAATGATATCGAAAGAACTAAACGAATGACAAAAATGTCTAAAAGAGGATCTCCTTATAAACCATTTCTAAACTATGAATGAATTCTTAAACAAAACAAAATAAAAGAGTGAAACACAATTTGATTTAAGTTTTTCCTTCATTGATGGAAATTGTTACCATTGTCTTCTGTATGATCCCTGGGCTGTTTCGTCGTGTCGATGATGAGGCACTGCTCGACGTTTCGCCACCCATGTTGGTGGCTTCTTCAAGAATGATCATCATTCTTGAAGAAGCCACCAACATGGGTGGCGAAACGTCGAGCAGTGCGAGCATCATCGACACGACGAAACAGCCCAGGGATCATACAGAAGACATCTACGGGTCGTGAAAGCCTACAACATCTCATGTTACCATTGTCATTTTAATGTTATACAAGTCATAAGACTATTCACTGTTAACAAATATTTTTAAATGTTTTAATCTTGCTATCTTTTTCAATACATTTTTGGATGAGCGAAGCGAAGACTTCAATTTCACTTACCCCGAGAAAAACAGCTAAAACTAAAGAAACCTTACAATAATCACCTAGAATGCGTACAAAATTGAAGTCTTTGGGCCTCTAGATATTTTACAATCTATTGTTAATTGGTATAACCATAGAAATTAATACTTATTTATAAAAACTATCCTAATTTAAATTGAACAAAAATAGTCAACCAAGAAAGCTCATCCATCAACGCGACTGGGAAAAAGCGTTCGCGAAGGGGCCTATAATAGTAAAACACACATACACACTCGTAGTAAGCTACTACAACACAGAAGCCAGAAACACAGCAAGCACAGAAAACACACACACACACACATTCACCTGTTTTCTTCTCCGTGCAAAACAGAAACAAGTTTAATCTTCCGAGCCACTGCCACCGCCGCCGCGACTCGAATTACTAATCGTGTCGACTTCTTCACGGCCTTCTAAATCTACCACCTCGAGTCACACAAAATGCATCGCGTGTTCTATTTCGCCGTTTGAATTCTAACCACATAGCACAATTTTTGCTTCTCTTCGATTTTCTGAAGACAACCGCGTTCAAAATTCCGTTTTGCCTGCAATACTTAGGAATATTATTAAATAATTACGTAGACCTACATTAATTAATAATTAATACAGAATTTCGATAGTTTCACATTTAAATTGCTAATTTCAAATATGTTTAAACAGTTGCATTTATTATTTTGTGTACATTGTATATTTTAATGTCTATAAGTATATGTTTTCTATCCATTATGCTATGATTTGCACTTGTGGAGTATTTGTACTCTGTTGCAATATGCATCATAATAAATAAATAACAATTATTCTGGATTTGTCAGTCAGTAGCATTTTTAGAAGAAACTGGCATATTTGGTCAAACATATTAATACACCGCTTAAAACGAAAATTGTGAATAATTTTTATCACAAATAGGCTACCTATAACAGTGATATTAGAATGATGAAACAATTTTCGAATAGTTCAGGTTAATGATAATGATTTGTAGTACTGAACACTTCTCAAAACAAAACAGTTATTACAATATTAACCAAACACCTTCATCAGGCATAATGACAGGTTAAAAAACATGGCAACAGTGTAATAGTTGTGTTATACTTTAACAATAAATTAATTACTCGAACTCTAGGAGCTTTTTGTAGGAAATCAAGTAACTGAAAAACTGAAAAAATATATTCAAGAAGAAACCGTGATCAAGGAAACTGCCGAAATTTAGATTTTGGATTAAGGATTAAATCGAACTGTACCTTATTTTTATAGCTATGATTGTTTAATTCTTTACACAAGCAATAGTTTTGTTTATTTCTTAGGTAATCTGTGTTTGGTACGCTAGTATGTGTTATTTTTTTATATTGTTTTGTATAGACTTACTAGAATTCGATTTACCGTTTTGGCTAAACAAAACGCCTGTCTGGAATGCGGGAGATCCGCGGTTCGATTCCCGGTTGAGGCGGACTTTTATAATTTCTGAATTGTAGTAAATAATAAAACTGAAAGTGAAATATATTTTTTCGCAAAAACTTCATTTCGCTTAAATTTACTTTGTAAAGCTGAAAGTAACGTTTTTACTCCAGTTGAAGAGAAGTCATAACATTGACGGGATGCTTCGTTGCGTCGAAGTGATGAATTGTCATTGTTCTTATTTTCCAACGTAGTGTCGTCACTTCACGTCGACACATATATTTTCAAACGACTTTGTATCCCATCAATGATATTTCACTCTAATTATTTCGGGTTCCGAAAGTATAACTTGTGAAATAATAATATAAATAATTATAAGTGTTTTCAAAGTTTACCCACTTGTTTCGAATGTGTGTCTGTGACTGCTGCAAATTTTTTCATAAGTACCATACGGTGGCGAAGAACCAATAACTTCTATATTAAAAAAAAAAGTCTGTAGTGTTTTTGAAGTCAGTTACTTTAACTGATTTCGAAAACACTAAAGACAAAAAAAAATTGGCAGATAGAAGGTACTGGTTCTTCGCCACCGATATACCTTTTGAGTAATGTTTATAATACATCGAACATCTATACTCGTTTATACCCAACATAACACTGACTTTTATGAATGTATGACTACATACTTAATCAACTTAGTGGGAACTATGTAAACAGCTGTTCTACATCAACCTTTCTCTAAAAAAATTTAAAAGCGTAATTCTCTGTTTTTTGTTCCCGTGGGACTGAAGCTGACAGATTTCATCTCTCAAGTGTAGAATACACAAGTGAAAATATTTATTTTTGTTATTACAAACCTGCTTACAACTGTACAGCTAAAGTAAAGCCCAACTTAAATCAACAGGGTGCATGTTGTGTTAGTTTTTAGTTTTTCACATATTTTTAATTTATTGTTTTGTATAGACTTACTATAATTCGATTTACCGTTTTGGCTAAACAAAACGCCTGTCTGGAATGCGGGAGAACGGAGAATTTTTTTTTTTATTATTATTAATTAACGGAGAAACAACTAGATGGAGTTTTGTTTTTATGGTAGGAAAATTTAGTTTTTTGCTATATTGTACGATAAAGATGGTGTTTTAAGTGTGGAGCATGGAATAATCGATCACAAGGAACATTTTGGTCCATAAATTGAGAAAATCCATCAAGAATTGGTGAGTACAAACGAAAGTAGAATGTTGGCCAAGGCTAAGCTGAGGAAAAGTGCTGTCAAGAGTGACACAAAATCAAGGAGGACGAATGTAGGAAATAAGTGTTTAGTGTGTAAAAGGGGAGTCAGGGTGGGCTGATTGTGTTAACTGCAAGCAATGGGCACATTTCCCTTGTGCTGAGGAAAGAAACAAGAGATATCCGGAGAAAGTACATGGGAATGTAAATTGTGTGTGAAAAGTAAAGATCATAGGAACTGGAATGGTGGATCAGAACCACATAAACAAATGTCCAGCTGTCATGGAACAGGCTTTTACAGATGTAGATCTAGGAGGTGAAATGAAAGTAGACTATGGATTAGAACAGTAGATCTGAGAATAGTAGACCTAGGCTTACCTAAGGAGCTAAATCTCAGAGTAGAGCCTAGTATGCACACCATGATCCCTCTACACAAATGCCCAAATGATGAAACCCCAAAATGTACAACTAATGTCATAGGCCTGGCATATGGGTCTACAGATATGGATGCAGGAGGTGAAGTGGAAGTAGAATGCAGATAGAGCAAATAGACCTGGGAACTGTAAATGTAAGCCTACCTATAGAACTAAATCTAAGAGTAGAGCCTAGTGGTGGATCAGAACAGCCCACTTCATGCGCATGCTCAGATACTGATATTAATATCACAATTGAAGGAGACAGCACTGAGGGAAGTGATAAACTAGGAAACAGAAAGATGGATCCTAAAGGAACTCAGGAAAGAGAGATGGGGGATTGGAAATTCTATAAAGAAAAATAAGGATTGAAGTCTGGAATTGTGAAAGGAATTGTGGCAACATTTACTTACATAGGAGGACAAATAAATGGGCTTTTCGAAGTCACAGAAAAGTTGAAAAAAGAAATACGTAGATTGAAAAAATATAATAATGTACAAGAGAAAAGAGAGAGGGAGCTTGAGAGAAGGGTGAAGTACTTGGAAAAAGGGAAAAGGAAAAAGGAAAAAGAAGAAGAAGACGGAGACGAAGACGAAGACAAGACGAAGACGAAGACGAAGACGAAGAAGAAGACGAGACGAAGAAGAAGACGGGGGGAAAAAAGAAGAAGGAGAGGAAGAAAAAGTAGAACAAAAAGAAGAAGAAGGAGGAGGAAGATGCGAAAAAACGGAATGCAATCAACGGGGAAACAAGCACAAGAAGTAGGAAGACGGCAAACAAATTATAAAAATTCCGAAGAATGTATGTATGAACCGCTTCTGATAAAACAGAAAAATACTCAAAATCTAACACATAGAAGTACAAGTATTTATGTGGATTATAACGAAATACAGGACACGAGGAAAATAGAGATAGCCCTAGGAAAGAGACTGAGGTAACGCAGAATGTTGTGCTTCCTATACTGAAACAAAATAAAAGTAGGCCTAGAAACTAGTAAATTATTGCTGGGGGATATACAAAGTGATATGGCACAAGAATGGTATCAAAAAGGTTATAAAGTTGAAATATATCCAGGTATAAGGATAAAAGAATTAGGAAAGTTAATCCAAGATGATGATATGGAGGGAGGTGTGACAAAACCAAGAACAGTTGTGCTATGTGTTGGGAGCAGTGACATACGGGGTGCTCGAAACAGGGAGATGATAATGGCAGACGCGAAGAACTACTGATAGTAGTAACATTAGCATATGGTCCACAAACACATGTTAAAATGTGTGGGTTGCAGGGGGCAGGAAGATGGTTGAATGGGGAGCTGAGAGAATTCCTGAAACATTTGGGGCTGAGTTTATCCAGATTCAAGACAGGTGCATAAGGAATAACTACTCAAATGGATTTCAGTATTTGGCTCAATACAAGCAGGGAAAATACCACGAAAGCCGAAAAACACCTTTTGAGTATATCAGAGAAAACAGAATGGGTTTTGGGATCAGCAGTAAACCTACATTTTTTCAAACCAGACTATTTTGGAAGAGGGAAAGATAGCATTGCCAGTGGAAGATCTTTTAACTGAAGGAGGTATTATTTTGGAAGAGGGAAAGATAACATTGCCAGTGGAAGATCTTTTAACTGAAGGAGGTATTATACAAATGATATGACATTAAACGGAATAAACAAATAAACAAGAAAAGAAGAAAAAAAAAGAACAAAACCAAAAGAAAAAAACAACAAAAAAAGCAAAAGAGAAAAGAAAAACGAAACCTAATGCAAATAACGGCAAAAGAATCAAGCTTGGCACTATAAACCATAATCACTTTGACTGGAAAAGTGGAAGAAATAGTTGACCTAATGAAGAGTAAAGGGGTAGATATATTGGGTCTGAGTGAGACAAAATGGAAGAAAGAGGGTGAGAAAAAACTAAGAGGTGATTTCAAACTGGTGTGGTCTGGTGGAAATTCAGGGAAAAATGGAGTGGGTTTTGTTCTGAGTCCAGCTATCACAGATTACATTGTGGATATTACACACATTAGTGACAGAATTATTAAATTGAAATTGTGCATACAAAAGAACAATTTAATAATCATACAATGCTATGCTCCCCAAGGAGGTCTCTCAAAAAGTGAAAAGATGCATGGTTGGAGGAACTGGAAGGAATGTGTAATGGTACTGGTGAAATAATAATAATGGGAGATATGAATGCAAGGGTGGGCAATTGCCGTATAAGCAACGAGGATGTTTTGGGCCCCTTTGGATATGGCGAAAGAAACCAAGAAGGGTAAAATCTGCTCAGTTTTTTGTGCTAGGAACGGGCTAAAAATAGCCAATAGTTGGTTTCAAAAGAGGACCTCCCACCAAATAACAAGATACTCATGGGATGGGGAACATAAATCAGTGATTGACTACTTTTGTATTGGCAAAGAAGTAATGAAAATGGTGAATGATGTTAGGGTATATCCAAATATATCTCTAGATAGCGACCACAGGTTATTGGTTGCATCTCTCGATATAGTTCGTCCAAGAAACCCACCCACAAAACAGAATACAAGAATACGAGTGTGGAAACTCCAACAGGATGATTTGAGGAAAGAATATCAAAGTTTGGTAATGCAGAAATTACCTGTTGGTACTTTATTGGGAGTAGAAGAAGAGTGGAATGCAATGAGAAATGTATTGGTGTCCAGTGCTGAGGTAGTGTGTGGTAGACCTAAAGGGAAAGGAGGGAAAAGAAACTCCATGGTGGAATGCAGAAGTAAAAAAGTTATAAGAGAAAGGAAGAAAATGTAAAATTATACCATCAGTGTAAGTATAAAGTAAAAAGAGTCATAGAAAATGAGAAAAAGAAATCGATGAAGGTTTTTGCGGATAAATTGGAGGCAGATTATCATGGCAATAAGAAGATGTTATATGGGTTAATTAAAAGGAAGCGGAGAAATGAGAAGTGCAGAACTTCATGTTAAATGAAAATGGTGAATTGATAACTGACCCTTGCAAGCTAAAGGAGGAATGGTATCAATATTTTAAGAATTTACTCAATGTTGGAGAAGGTAACGAGGGAAGTTTAGGAGAAGTGAATAGTGTACGAACATTAAAGGAAAATGAGGAAAAAGTGAACATTCAGCAGCAAGAGGAAATTGTGGAAACTGAAATATCAAGACTCGAAGTAGAAGAATCAATCAAACGGATGAAAAATGGAAAAGCCCCAGGAGCTGATGAAGTTACAGTTGAGATGTTGAAGGCAGCAGGTAAGAGTGGAGTAGAATGGATGTGGAGAGTAGTAAATTCAGTTTGGAAGTATAAAGAAATCCCAGATGACTGGACTAAAAGTGTGATTGTACCAATTTTTAAGAAGGGAAATCGCAAGGTTTGTAAGAACTACAGAGGCATATCACTCATGAGTCAGGGTGCGAAACTGTACGAGAGAGTGCTCGAGAGACGGTTTAAGAGATCATGTTGAATTGTTGCTGAGAGAGGAACAGTATGGTTGTAGACCTGGCAGATCCACAATAGATCTCTTATTTGCTGTACGTCAAATAATGGAAGGTCGGTGGGAGGAGGACGAATCCATGAACATGGTGTTCTTAGATCTTGAAAAGCATATGACTCTGTACCAAGGATACAGTTTGGGCATCCTTGCAGGCGTTTAATGTAGACAATGACCTTATAGAACGTATTAAAACCATGCACGTGAATGGAAAGAGTTGTGTACAAACATGCCATGGAAGAACTGAATGGTTCAAGGTGGAGTGTGGTCTGAGGCAAGGCAGTGTATTGTCACCACTTTTATTTATAGTGGTGATGGATGCTATGCTCAGAGAAGTAGAGCCGGAAAGAGACCAATCATCGAAAACAATGATCTTTGTAGATGATATTGTTGTATGGGGTGAGTCTCATGAAGAAGTGCAACGTAGAGTAGATGAATGGAGTAAGGTTACAGAAGCAAACAACATGAAGTTAAGTCAAAGTAAGAGTGAGCAACTGATAATGGCAAAGAAGTATCGGCCGAAGGAGAAGAAAATAGTTTTAAGAGGCAAAGAGATAAGGAGAAAGTTAGAGTTTAAATACCTAGGCAGTATGTTAGGTAGTAACGCTAAAATTGACCAAGAAATATCTAGAAGGGTTAACCTAGCAGAAGGTTTCTACCAATCTGTAAGGAAACTGTTATGGAATGAGGATATGCCTAGAAAATGCAAGCTGCTACTTTACAAACTATATTTCGTCCCAATACTGACGTATGCTTCAGCGACCTGGACTCTGGGAAAACAATGTGAAAATCGTCTAGTTGCCTCAGAAATGAAATTTCTTAGAAGTGTATTGGGGTTAACTAAAATGGATAAGTGAGAAGTAGTGTGATAAGGAAGGAACTGGGTGTTGAAAGTTTGAGGTGGCGTATTGGAAGGGAGCGACTGAGATGGTTTGGACACATGAAAAGGATGGAAAATGAAAGAATACCAAGAAGAGAATTTGCAAGGTTAACAGGGAATAAAGAAAAGTAGGAAGACCAAGAGATAGGTGGATAGACCAAATTAAACAAAGCGTAGAAGAGAGAGACGTAATCTTGGGTAGATGTAGAATTGGAAGATGGTGGAAGATCGGAAGAAATGGAGAGACTTGGTAAAATGCAGCAGGATATGGAAGAGTTGTCAGATGAAGAGGAGGCTGAAGTAGTTGTGTCAGGTTTGGCTAACCGCAGCTAAGAGCCAAATAGCTTGAATAAATGGAGCAAACGCTCCCCCAACCTGAACACTAGTTTGGAAATGGGGAAGGATATAAAAAAAAACAGTAAAATATTTTAACTAGATTCGGCTAAAGAACTAGATTAGCTAAACACTAAATAAAACTTTCCATATTTTGTTAATTAGTTTTTATAACTGAATTAAGTATACTTTGAATTAATGAAACACTATTTTCAAATGTCCGAAGTTTTCAAGATGTCGTTTTACAACTTAGTACAATTTGTACTTGTTTATTTCAAATATCATATTTATTTCGTATAGTTTGATCGTAGACAATGTTATATGCCTATATATATATACGATTTATAATGGAAATCTTCTAACTTGTGTTTAATATTCTTCTGAATTAATGACTACTTTCTTATCTTACCACATAGTTGTAGTAGACGTAGTTTATCGTTGTGTCTGCATCTATATAACTACATTCATTTAGTTGTCTTTTGTAAATCATTTTTAAACTGAATAGAATAGACGTAAAAAAAAAATAAAAATAAAAATAAAATAAAGTAAAATAAAAATAAATTCTTCATTTTTTTCAATGGCGGAAAGATGGTCTGCGTTACGGGAGAAACTACAATTATTAACAGCCTGACAGAGCATCGGTGAGAAATATGTGTTAAAAAACAAGAGTGACCAACTATCAAATGCTATAGAACCACTCTCAGCAACACGCACACTATCCCATTGCGCGTGAATGACATAACCAAAGCTAGACTAATTACCACTACAAGTTCCAACCAAGTGGCTCCGTATTAATATTCAGCCTTGGCAATGTTTGTCTTGTTTGCTCGAATCAAGACAAGGATAATCTGATAAGCAGGGGTGAGCTACAAGTCCGTTGTTATGATTCGCTTGACTTGACAAGTGCGTCTTCAGACAACCGCTCATGCGGAAGAGATATACAATAATATAGAGTATAGGAAGGGATAACATTTCAGAATCAAATATATAATTGCCCTTTTTTTAATTTTAATGGCAAGTTAATTAATGCGCCATATTTAAAATTATCTCACATGCTTTTGTCAATTTAGAATTTTTCGAAACTTTTGGTGGAGGTGCCAGGTCAGACACAATTTTTTGTATTGATGTGATGATTAATTTCAGATAATACAAAATTAAGTATTTGAAGTTAATAAACTTGAAATTATGTCTGTTTTTTAAATAATTAAGTATTTGCGTCATTAATATTGATGGGTATTGTACAGAAAGAGAATTTGGTCCACTTTAGCCCAAGCTAAAATGTAATGATCGAATTTTATAAATGAGCTATTTTGGGATTGGTGTAACTATTATGATCAGGTTTCTTAATGACTCAAAATAACGCAGGTGAAAAATTAAAATGCGTAAATAATAAATAATTGTAAAAATGTAAAACTATAGATTAAAAGTAGTTTCTAAATGGTGATTTTAAGATAATAATATGGAATAAAGAAAGAGAGAATATTTCAGAATACTTCCTAATTACTATTTTTTTATTTCTAGCGTCAAGTTGCACCATCTTCAAAATGATCACATTCGGTTTTTGTTAAATTTCAAATATTTGGTGGAGGTGCCGGGTCAGACCAAATTTTATTTTGTGTCGATGAGAATATTTTAGATAATACAAATTTGAATGGATAGCATCTAGAAATACTTGAAATTATGTTTGGTGTTCGCGAATAATTAAGTATTTACCTGAAGATAAAAAAAATCACACTGATGGTATTGTATAGAAAGAGAATTTAGTTCACCATATAACCTAAGATAGAAAGTACAAAGTACGATATTTTATGAATGAGATATTTTAAGATTGGTATTTCTATTGTGTTCAAGTTAATAAATCACTCAAATAACGGAGCAGGAAACTTTTAATACATAAATAATAAATGATTTAAAACATAAAACCATAGATTAAAATATTTTTAAAATTGTGATTTAAGATAATGTGGAGTTTAGGAAGGAACAAAATATCAGAATGCTTCACAATTACTCATTTTAGATGTACAGTATCAAATTGCGACCCTCTTCAAAATATCATATTATTCGGGATTTTTTAAATATTTGGTGGAGTTGCTGAGTAATATCTAACTTTATTCTGTATCGTTGAAAATTATTCTGGATTGCACATATTTAAGCATACAACATTAACAAATGCTTGAAATTTAATTTTTATATTTGCGAATAATTTATTACTTTCAATGATAGGTAAGGTACGGTAGCGCCAAAAATCCGTCCTAGACAGCGCATCTTTTTCTTTTACTATAGGTAGCTTGAAAACTAATTTTATTTAACAAACTGGTGGCTTTATGTGGCGTAAACTTTGAAAATACAATCCAAGACAAAATTATGTAACTAGAATTTGAACTATTTTGAGATACACATTTGTTTCGCCACCGATCCCCCCCCCCTAAAAAAGAACTTTTCTATACCATCATATAATCAATCATCAACTTCTTTAGTTCAAATTTCTTTCGTTCCGACACATTAAAACAAAATACTCCCCTTTAAACGATCCTTGTTACTCTCCTAATCTTATTCGAAAGCGTACTTAAAGTGAACTCAATTTTTCCCAAGTAGGATGAGAAGATTGTTTTTTTCCCACGTCGCTTGCGTACCTAATTTGAGTTCGTATTCAGCCCCCGGCTATAAACCTCTTGATATGGCCAACCCTTCGCCCCTTGCCGGCATATTTGAACGTTCTGCGATAATAATATCGCAGGGTTTAATCAAAATGAAAGTTACCTCGTACCCGTTCCGTTAATATGCTATTTGAAAACATGACTCGACGGGAATAACACGCCAACTATATATTCATTATTTCGACTTACACGATATCGCGACGGTTATTTTTGTATTTACTTGGAAATGATTGTAGAGACGTAAGGATTATTTGGTCAAAGTTTAATTTTCAGGCTAGAAGACAAATTCACAAATACGAATTACAATCTGGAATGATGACTGTTACTGTTTGACAATTAGAAGGCATTATATTGTAATGCATTATGAGGGCTGTGGCCATATATCATATTTGTTATTTTCATATCTTTTTAGTAGTCACTTACAACGCATGGAGGTAAAAACGGTGTGTGATAGTTTAAAAAATAAGTAATTCAAATAAAGAATATTTAATACAGTTTACATTTTGAAAGCCTTCAAGTTTATTCATTCACCCTACCTTTTATTGAAACCTATTTAGAAAGTTTAATTTGAAGCTTGTTTAATTTATAATTTAATCCTACAATTGAAGAGTTTCTATAAAAATCTTGAAATGATGGGAAAGTATTTTTGTTCTCGTGGTAATAATTGAGGCTATTGATCTACAGTGAAATGTCATGCAACAATCGGTGTAAAGTTTTACAATTTTATTTAAGAACTAGACTAATAAGAGCGGTACAAGAGTCACCAAAATAATCACGGACTATTTATAAAATAACAACAAATAAAACAATTGCGCTTTAAAATTTAGGAAAAATGTATCTTCCTGATATGGTCGACACCGCTTTCAGTATCTCTTGTAATAATATGAAAATTTTATCAGTACTAAAATACTACGATTAATAGAAGTTGTAGATTACTCCATAAAACGAAATGAGTGTTTAATTCGAGATGGAAGAAAAATGCCGGTCGTAAGCAGTAAGTTAGTCCAATCTAAAAACCAAACGTTACTAAATTTTACTAAATGGGGAAACATGTCTGTAATATGATTCATGTTTCCAACAATTTACATCGTCAATGTGAGTGTATGTATTTAGAGCAGGAATGTTGTGATGATAGGGTGGGGGTGGGAGTGGGCGGAGGGTGGTTAACAATTATTGACAGCCACAGGGCATAATCATGAACAGCAGTCTGTTTTTCATTGAAGCTTGGCAGCGAAACAATTTAAACTACGCCCAAGGAATTGGTTTGTGGAGATAATGGTTATCATAAGTAAAATATCTAGGGAATGTCTTGTTTATTTTATAATATTTTCAATGTCCATTCAATTTCCATGGGGGTCCATTGTCAGAAGTTTTAAAGAAAAATGTATTTTTCTATGATTATGTGTTCTCTCTCTCTCTCTCTTCTCTCTCCCTCTCTCCCTCTCCTCTCTCCCTTTCCCACTTTTTAGGTTTAATGTGCAAAGGTAAATTAATTTCATTTTCATAGATTGCGAAAAAGACTTTTTAACATCCGTTCCAAAACATATTAATGTTAGTTATTTGATTTTGATTTGCTCTACGAGACCGTTTTATAAGTTCTTACGTAACCTTATTTATTTATTATGATTGTAAATACAATACTTAACTAAAAAATATATAACAGATATATATCTTTATATAAAACATGAAATTAATAAAGTGTTTATCGAAAATTATGCGAACCATTTTACTTTTAGAGGAAGCAGGCTTGTCCATTGTAACATATTTCAATTTTTTCTGCCAATTTCTGTCACTTACACTTAATACTTTACACAAATGAAATAAAAATTTCTCCTGTGATATAACTTTTCCATAAATTGATCATATAAAGTTCATACAAAATAAATTAAATTTCGAGTATTTTGAATCTGTAAAAAAAAAGGAAAAGTTTGTACTTTCTTACTAATTTGTGATGTTATAGACATTAATAAATACACTTCCAAGTATCACTCACACTTCCCGTTTAATGAAATAAATTTAAAAACTTGCTAATTTTGATGATTTTATAAAAATCCAATATCATATTTAATTAATTTAGATTTTTGTGATAGTTTTTAAACAAGAGCCTCAATAGAATACTGTTTAAACATGACCATAACTAATGTGCTAAGGATGGTTACAATCTGATAAAAACTGGATCCAGGAAAAGTTCCAGAAAAAGTCACTGGTATTGCATACTCTTGCTCTAATTATGGTACGGGAGTACATTATTTAATTCAACACTAAGTTCTATTCACATTTAATGATATATGGCTGCAGAAATATTAACTCTCCAAGCACCAATTAGTCCCACTCCCTTTTATACACCCAAATATTCCTGTGCGTCCATTGCTAAACGCCGATATCTAAATAAACACGAATTAATACCAATATCATTTACGCGAACCCGTAACTGCAGTAGACATTATCAGCTAGTTAACATGCCTTCAGTAAACCCAATGTACACGGTACCATGGTCTCTTTGACCACTGGGTTGTATTGAGTGAATCTAGCATCGCTATGCTGGCTGTGGGAGATATGGATTGAATGTGGTTCGCGGTAAGAGCGCTGGGGGGGGGGGGGTGATGTGGTGACTGGTTCATCATAAATGCTGACTGACTGCCAAACTCGAGCCACAGTCAATTATTTCTGTTTGTAAAGCGAGAACACAGCTACGAAATAATCGCCATCGTCATGGAAAATAGAATTTTTGTTTTGTGCATTATGGAAAATCATAATTTTGTAATAAAATGTGGGAAATAAGAGAATGAAGAACATTGACGTAGGAAATGTTTTGCGATAAATTACGCTTGTGTCAAATGATATCAACTTAAAGTATTTTATCTTTGCTATAAATCAGATTCTTGTAGTCTTGTTTTGGCGTATATTGTGTCAAACGCAAGGGTAATAGAAGGAGCTGGGAGTAATAAAACTAAATAACTTCAACATTTGGCCGTAATGAACAGGGCGTGCAATTTATTGTGTAGCACTCACACATATTCAATAATTGTGAACCCAGTTATGGGTAATTGTGAAATGGACAAATTTATAATTAAATTATATTACACTTCAATTGCAATATTGCTATATTGTGATAGTTTTATATAATATTCAAAGTTGTGATTGAAAAATATGTAATATTATCTACCTGGATTGTTATTGTAAATCAGCGTTATACATTAATTGAATTAATCTAACTTTTTTTCACATTTATTACATTTATGAAATTTATTTATCAAGTTTTAGCAATGAAAAATACTTTCGAAAAAAAATTGACAAATAATATCTTCAGTCACCTTGACAATGTGGTCCACAGCGGCCACTAAACGTTGGTGTTTCAAGGTAATTTAGTAATAATTTGCCTACATTTACTCGGTCTACCCGAAAAAGTAGTCATGAATATAATAAGCTAGTTTATTTAGTAACCGAATCAAATCACACATTGGGTCTCTCGTATGTATCAACTTATTTTCCGTGTCTCATGGGGGAACCCCTTGTCCTAAATATGATTTCTAAAGAATGAATTATAGACGAATAGCTTCCTGATGATGTTAGTCATAATTGAATACGAACAATGAGCGCACTACACTAGGCCATACGAATGCATGAAACCCATTTTTGACGGGACTAACCCTAGATAACATTATATTCAGCTAACAATGAAAGATTGAGACGTTTTGAATTTTCAACTTACTACAAGACGGATACAAATGAAATTTTCCGGCAGGAAAACAATTATATTTTAAATTGATAACAAAAAAATCCAATCCAAGGGAGTTCAAAAAAAACGAAAATTTTGAAAGCGTTTTTTTGTCCCCTTTTGTAGTCTAACCACTCTTTATCTAAAGGAAAAACAACGTGTACGGTACAAAATATCGAAATTTACAAGGCAGCGAAAAAAAATCAGTGCAAGCAAGAAAACACTAGAAAACCACTAACTCCTTTTATTTCGAGTTTACCTATATAATGAAACTGCAGAAAGCAATATACAAAAAACAGCTGCTCGAAATTCAATTTTGGACTTAATGGATTGATTTGGGCAATTGGAATATTATTATTGATTCTGAGGTTATCTTCCGTCAAATTTGTTTTTAAATAATCTTCTCTTTTGTTAACCCCTTGTTTCATTCCACTAACTTTTCCGACGTCTTTTCTGCATTCTTTAGGAATCATATATAGGTCTAGGAACTCCTTAAGACACTTCTTCTCTTTGTTCCCCATTTGTCCTTCGGCTTTCTACTTCTTACGGTATTTTCCCCAAATCGATCTCGTCAAAAATTCTTGCATTATTTTCTCTCTCCTCATCATTTTTTCTGTTCTGATCTTGCCAAACTATTTTTTAATTAAAATAAAACCCACTGCCTCCTAGATATTTCAACTGGCTGCCTCTTTCCCAGCCTGTCACTGCACAGAGTTGATTGTTCTCCTGTCATTCGCAACGAGGTTGATCATATTCGCCATAATTGACCACTGGAGCGCTAGTATACACCCCCAAACGTTTGTATTATTTACCTTTCACCGACTTTTAGGAAATCAAAGAGTCAAATACTATAGAATCTGTTTAACCGATTTTATAATGTAGTAGTTTCGTAGCGCTGTGAAAGTTATCGTTTCACACGAAACGACAATATGTTAAAACAGCGATTCTAATTGCTGTTTACATTAGCTTTCGGTTATATTTTCATTTATTTTAACAGATTCGCCATTGACTGTACACCCTGTCCAATTAACCCGTGCCCTACAAAGTGGGCAGCTCTTTTCGATTCATCGATAGCACTTAGCTGTTAATATAGATGTAATAGCGCCAAGTAATGCAATATGCTGTGTGAAATTGGCTCTAAAAGGAATCTATTGGCCTGTGAATTCAATTACCTTGAAATGAAACACAGACCGTGCTTCGAACTAGATTTTGAATTTATGTCATCCGTGAATACCGAAGAGTGCCCACCCCTATATACCCCCATTAGGAACCAACTGCTCCATTGAGGTCGGTAATAACCCACGTGACATTAAGGGGTGGGAAGTGGGGGGAGATATTTGTCACTTTTACCAAGTTTAATGTTTTTAATTTAACTTGACATTCAATTTCGGTTTAATTGAAAACATGAATTGGAAAGCATTAAGAATCATACAATTAACTTGGGTATGAAGTTCAGGTGACTTATTTAATTCCGGGTTCATTTAAAAAAAATGCTTATCATACAATTTAATTAGATATGACGTTATAAATTAAAAATAGTTCAAAACTGGTTTTTGTTAATAAATATATTGGTAACCAGGTTGTGAAGATTGGTCATGCACACACACTATCATCAACTTGTGTAATTACCTGGGTGAATCAAAGAGCTTACATGCCAGACTCGAACGAAGAGGAGGCGATGAGGTTGGCACAACTAGAACTGCACGCGCTTAGGAGTGATTGCAGCTGAACGGTTAATAATATTGACTGCAACATTTTGCACATATGTTTATAATGATATTTTATATTATTATACATACATATAAAGTATCATTGTGAGATGTCAGAAATTCCACATGGATTTAAATCGTGATATTCCCATACAACCGTTTATCTTACGATTACAAAACAAAAAACTTAGCATTCACATTCTACTAAACGTTGCAATCCGGTATGAAAATTAACGTTAGAAAATGTAGTACGGTGGAATAAATTCCCAAATTTATAAAAATTTGTTAATTATGGAGATTTTTCGAATGTTTTATTAGGAATTGTTTAATTAACTTAGAAATGTGAGTACTGGTGCACATGTATTAATTCTTTGTCAACGTCCACGCACATGCGCACACACGCACATTGCGGGTGTTATTAACACTTGAGCCTGTGACGCCAGTGGTTCGGTCAGAAATGGACTTTTTATGCTAATCGTTGCGGTTTACATGTTAATATGCGTAATGTAATCAAATAAAAGACACATATTTTAGCTGTGTTTGGGTCCACGCGTAATTCTTGTCATACTGCTACCAACGATCACTTGGCTTTATACTCCACTACGAAAACATTGTTCCCACAACACACCTTTCTTTGTTCATCATGAGATATTTTTATATTAATTCCTGTAGGTAGGACACTTTGTGTTATGGGGAAAGTTATAATTCTTACTACCAGCAATGATAATAATTTCACGATTTAGTTAGTCGGGAAACACTCCCGTAGGTGGAATTGTTAATTTTTAATACAATTTAGAAGTTAAAAAATCCATCCCGATCGGGGTTCGAACCCGGGTCTCCCACATTCCAGGTAGGCGCCTTAGCCAACTAGACCACCGAGACGGTAACTATTTAACTTCTGAATTGTAGTTGCATTATAGATCTGAATGGATGAAACAGTACTGCAACGAATATCTGTTGCCTTTGAACTGACCAAACAAACATTATTTATAATGTCATTACCTTACGCAGGTATGAGCGAGGGTTTATTTCTCGATTTAGTTAGTCGGGAAACACTCCCGTAGGTAGAATTTTAATATTTAATACAATTCAACTTATTTTAAATTCTTTTTAACTTCTTTTAACTTCTGAATTGTATTAAATATTAATGATGAAAATAATTTACGTAATACCTCATTAATTTAGAGGTACGCAAAAATAGCGCTTTGTATATAGATGCTTTAAAGTTTAAAGTACTATTTAATTTAACAAAGTATCTGTCGTGATCCAGGGTAATGATGGGACAGTAAAAATTTCGTGCTAAAACAGTACAATCTAATTATACTATAATGTATATGTTTTTATTAAATGTAATAAATGTAGGTATGGAACAACAATATTATGTCTTCGTCAAAATGTATAACTCAGAATATCAAGATGTGAAATGAGAAACAATTGTTTTATAAATCACCTCCTCTAAGTAAAAGGGGGTCTAAAAATGTTTGTGCAGTATACTGGAACTTTTACTGTGGCAGTACTGTGAACGATAAAATATCTGAAAGCAGTGTTGCATTGTGATTTTGCAATATTTTAGCCTTAAAAATTAATCTGGTCCATAACAATAGAATTGGAGTGCTGTCCTTTGCAGCCCCTCATGTGTCCTGTTTTAGCCCCATTGGCAGGGATAAAATGGGACACAATAAATAATATATTTTACTGAAAAAATATTTAACTCTTGTTGATTTGATAAAACCTATCAAAAATACATAAGGTTAAAAAAAAAGGAAAACTTGTTTGATAAAGCCGGTGTCGGAAGTTGTCGTTTTAGCCCGGGATCACCCAGTTTTTTTATGTTTTGTTATTTCTTGATAATAACAAACTTGATGAAATATTTCAAAATATAAATATGTGAAAACTTCATGAACAAGTTTTTGAAGAAATCCAAAAACGAGATGCTACAAAATGCAATAACATTACACTTGAAAATGTTAGTACACGTATCTCTTTTCATCATACATTATAAAACACCTTTGCCAAAACCGAGAGTCGAACTACGTATATATTCTGCAAGTGGAAGTGGGAATGAATAACCACTTTATCAAAGACCATTACTAATTACCCATAACATTATTCCCCACACAACGCTGAATAGTATTTCCCGCATTTAGTTTTTAAGTACAATAGTGACCCTCAAATAAGCTTCAACTTTTACAATCACAGAACGAGTCACATACTTAAACTTTTTCACATTCCTATCGACCAAGTCGACAGCACCATATCTAGTTAACGCAACTACATCCCTCTGCCCCCCCCCCCCCTTCCACTCAGCTGTCATTTTGGAGCATTTCCAAAATTCCCAACGAGTCACAACCCCTTATCCACCCACCCCATTCCAACGCCGTCTCTCGCGTCGCCAAAAACCCTTTTCAAAAATCCCCCCCTCCTCTTCTACCCTCACCCCCCCCCCCACATTCGGTTTATCAAGCCACCAAAGCACGAACCACACGTAACACGAAATATACTCTATCCTTTTCAAGTTGGAGCTTTCGTCTTGCTTCCGAGCTTTCTAGACAAGACTATACATCAAGCTTTTGGTTTAAATGCTGAAAACTTCTACAATACCCAGTGTGTATGTTTGTGTATTCGCATTGAAAATATATATTCAGATTTCTGAAGCTTGAGAAATATTTACTTACATTGAGTATATGTATGAAGTTTGGAAGCGAAGCCACATTTAAGGCAATGAGGAGACTGAAAGCCTTCTTGATGGTTGTAAGCTATTTTGCAAGTTTATTTCATTTCACGTGAGTCTTTGTACAAAATAACATGCGTTTAGCAATAGGATTTAACTCTAAATTGGAGTGTCAACGCTTTTATTCCAAAGTTTTATTAGTAAAAGTCTCAATGCAATAAAAGACAAATTAGACATTAAGTAATATGGTGGTGGTATTTGGAAGAAATTAACAAAAACGTGGTTCCACCGAGAATTAAACCAGGATCTCAGATTCCGGACGGATACACTTACTATGATTTATATTTATTAAGTTTTTTTTCAGTGTCTCCATAGATCAATGGTTAGATCATCCGCCCGGCCAGCAGAAGTACTGGGTTCAATCCCCGGTGGACGTACCCTTTTCACTTATTCACAATTATATTAGCGTCATGGGCATCGACTATAAAACCGAAGTTTAACAATACATTGACAATTCTTTCAGCTTCCAAAATTATTTTTTGTGTTAGTAATATTATTTGATTTCAGAGATATTTTTAATTTGTTTGAAAAATTACAATATATTTCTCGATTTGTATGGTCGAGAAACACTCCCGTAGGTGGAATTGATAATATTTAACACAATCATTCAAAAATTTAAAAATACCTTTTTAGAGTCCTTTAAAAATTTTTTTTGGTTCTGAATGTTATAGTTTATATATTGGCCAACTGTAAATAACTACTTTTAATTACGCATTTTATTAAATTTTAGGACACCTCACACAATCTTGTGTTTAAGGACCGTGCTCGTTATTATATTCCTTATTTTTGTGTCAATCATTAAATTACTAATAAATCAAATACATAGCGACCATTATTAAGCGAGCGAAGCGAGCGTTTCCATTTGACTCTGCCGGAAAAATTAGTCACTGTTTTTTTTTTTTTTTTTTTTTGTTTGTTTGTTTGTTTTTTTGTTTGTATGTCTCGCCATAACGTTCGAACGGAGGCTCGGATCGAGTTGAAATTTGACCATCCGCAAGCTTCGTTCTCGATTGAATGCCATTAGTTTTGTGGCAAAATCGTTCAAAAGTTAAAAAGTTACATTAAAGTTAATCGAAAGTTATTTTCTAAAACTTAACGGGGACAAAATCTGAGATAGCCAAATCATTTAGAATGTCCGTCCGGTCACGAATATGTTAATTTTATTTTGATCCGATAAGTAGTGTAGATGGAAATTACATTATAACAAAAGTAACGTTGCCATGGCAACGAAAAGACGCGCGAAGTTTCTAATGCACTGCCACCTAGAAGTAATCAAAATACTTTCGAGGAAGCAGTCTATTATTTGTCAACAAAGAGTTTAAATAGTTTTCCCAAGGAGTCAAGGTCCTCTAGATGGCAGTGGATTTTATTCACAAAGTAAAGGTTTACACACGGGTTTACCCAAATACCTTGGCAATAATAAATAATTTTGGATACATGGCCCTGTGGACAGCGAACGTCGCAAATTTTAAAATAAAAAAAAATGTGCAATGTGGGTCTAGCTATAGCACGTGCTCGCTTATCAACGCGTCCAACTGAGCGTTTCCTAGTACTATATATGTGCAATTATGTGAAGAAAACACAATGTAATTTGTGAGTAAAGAGAATATCATGAATTGTAATATGTGTTGTAATTCGGTTTCGTTGCTTAGCTAAAATTAGGTGGGTTTTCTAATTACTTAATTCAACACCCGTGCCTCCCCTAGGTCCGTATCCTCCCCCCCCCCTCGTGTAGAAACAGCCAGAACAAACACACGTTAGCTTTGGGTCCCAAGTAATTGAGACAGATGTAGAAAAAAACAAACAGAGAGACAATGAAGAATGCGGCGTAGAATCACGGCGGGAGTTTAACCCATAGTCCTTCGTCTTCCTGGCTTGTGTTTGCCATCCACTCTCCACATAATGAACATGTTGACTTTATCATGTTTCACTATATTGACTCGGAATTTATCAAACAGAAAAGATAAAAGATCAAGTTTGTATCAATATTACATCTTGTTCTATCAAAGAGTAAAGGTCGAGAGAGAGAGAGAAAGAGAGAAAGAGAAAGAGAGAGTTGAGAGAGAGAGAGAGAGAGAGAGAGAGAGAGAAAGAGAGAGTTGAGAGAGTATGTTAGTTTATCTCAGTCTACCACAAACAAAAAAGAGAATATGAAAGTAAGACGACTCCTTATTTTTTTTTAAGATTAAAGTTTAGAAAGACGAAGTTTTTCAAATATCCTCTGTATATCTTTAAAATAGCTGCACATCTTTACCCACATATACGCATGATCTAGTCAATAGTGAAGACAAACATTTGTACCGTGACATGTTAATTTAATGAGCTTCATTTCAGTTGGACCTGTTTTGTTTTAATTTATATGAAAGGTCAGGTTTCAAATCTCGGACGGGCGAGAACGTTAATTTTCTAGATTTTATTTTAGAGTTTTAATTGTATTATATTGATTATGTAAAGTGTGTTTTTAGTGCAGTTATATTAACGATGTACAAACTAATTTCAGTGCACTTACACTGTTGATTTTTATTGTTAAACGTTATTCGTATTCACAAATGAGATAAGATTATGTCGTCCCTGGATACCACACAAGAAGAAAACCTTACTTTATCAGGGGTCCACCTAGAAGCCAAAGCAAACGAAACGTTTATTTATTTTGCTCTCTAGAAAATGTTTGGAGGGTATATTTATATCTAGACTTTTAAAACGGCCTAGCTCCGAAAGAAAAACATGAATGTCACACTATTCAACGAACCACTGGACAAAAACGTCTTTCTTTATGATATCTGAGGCGAGCTTAAATCCCTGGCGAATAAATTCCTTAATCTTGGTTTCTCTCAATCTTTCCGGAGTGTTTTCCTTTAAAAAACATGTAGTCGTATACAACAAACTTTACGTCCGTAGTAGACATGGAAAACTACTAGGGAAACGCCAAAGTCGTTGTTAAACGAGTGAGTAAGACAAGTGTTGAGTACCCGGGAACATCCCCTTTCCTCCCGTATACATAAAGCTAGATCTAGCCCAGTATGGGGAATAATACCGGGTATTCAACACATGGCTCACTCACTCGTTTCCCTAGTATATTGCAGGCAGTGGACTTTTTTACATATGAAAAATCTAAACAAAATATGCTATCGACATTTTTAAAATTCACATTTTTATTTATTTTAGGTTTAAATCACAATAGATCTAGCTGATTTTGTTAACAGTTCTCAGTAAACTCGCACGGGATGTCTGTTTAAAATTTCAGCACAATCTGTTCAGCGGTTCGGCTGATTTTTGACGTACAGACACACAGAATCACAGAATAAGCGCCGTTTGAGTTGAATGGAGACACTCAGTCGCTCCGCTCCCTCGTTTAATTATATATTTTTCTGCTTTAATAAATAAGTCTCACATTTTAGGGAGCAAAGCTCCCTTTTATCCATTACGATTTGTTTGTCCATCTGTGCGCGTGTCACTTTTTACGACTAGGTAAACGCCAAAGTCGTTGTTAGACGAGTGAGTCAGCCATGTATTGAGTACCCGGTATCATTCCCTTTTCTCCCCCTTTACCTAAGACTGGATCTAGACAGCATTGGTCTTTCCTCCCTAGTCTATCATAGGCTAGAGTGGCGCATAATGGCCTTACAGTTAACGCGCCCTTATAACAAATAAACTCAAAACCCTATCATTTATACCTATATATTAACCTATCTTAAATAGTGGCGCATTATGGCCTTACAGTTGACGCGCCCTTATATACCAACTAAACTTGTTGAGTACCCGGTAACATTTCCCTTTCTTCCCCCTTCCTAAGGCCACTGTAGCCTATCATAAGAGTGGAACATTATGGCCTAACAGTTAACGCTCAAAACCCTATTAATTATTCCTTTATAATTATTATCAAACTTATATGAAAATGTCCGGGGTACTCAACCCATGACTCGCTCACTCGTCTAACAACGACTTTGGCGTTTTCCTAGTCTAGCTGGATAAGGCGGCCTTTTACCCGAAATGTGGAAGACCTAGGTTCAAACCCCCGGTCGGGAAAGATTTTCTAATTTCTGGATTGTATTTACAAAAATTATTAATCATGTTTTGAAATGCATACAATACTATGAAAAACATAGCCAGTACGAAATACGAGTAAAGATTGCAAGGTTTACTCAATCTCCCAGCGGAATTTAGGGGAACCTTGGTCGTGCAAGATTCGATACACCTTGATCACTGCATTCAATCACGGCCTGACAAAAATGATTCGATAAAAATGACTTCATTAAAAACAAAACCAATTGTAGGTTTAAATCGCAACGGATTTTTTTCATTTTGTCAGAAGTTCTCAGTTACCTGGTCACGGATGTATGTTTAAAATTTCGGCTCAATCTATTTGGTCGTTCGGCCGTATGGGACCGGACAATCAAACCACAGACGGACATATCAATCACGACGAAGGCCCGTTTGAGTTGCGTTGTATCATCAGTCGCTCCGCTCCCTCGTCTAACAAGTGTATTTTATGTTTAAATCAATTAATTATATCAATATTGAGTTTAGTAAGAATTGTGCACATATAAAGAGTAAAGAGATTTGAGAAACCAACCAAATATTTTCAGATGTTCCCGGGTACTCAACACATGACTCGCTCACTCGTCTAACAGACTTTGGTGTTTTCCTAGTTATTGTTACTTAACGTCTCTATTATTGCAATAAGGCTATACGAGAAGATGCATAGTAATAGATGGATGACGATGAAGGACGATTTAAAAAAAAGTGTTCTTCGTGATTCAAATCCACGTCCTTGCAGATCACGCGCTTCAGACCAGCAACCGCGGACGCTTGACCGATAGGATGGGGCAAGGTTGGACCATAGGTCAAATGGATTAGATTATTTGAATAAGGTTAAATTTAGAACTGTACGTTCAATCAGTTTCATTTTAACTGTTCATTGGTTGAAACGTCTTCTTTTAACAGCAGCCAAAGTATATGTATTCACAATATTAGTTACAGAGGTTTGTGTAAAGTTCGAACACACAAAAATCAACATGGCGTTTGATCGGGTTTACTTTGGTGTTATTTTATTCTTGGTGACTTTGGGGACTGCGGTGGGTGACAAGCCTCAAGTAAGTTCTACAACGAGCGCGTCCACACCCACAGTGAGCAATTGTACAGATCAGAAGCACATTTTCAATAAAGCACTCGAGTGCGTACAATCGCAAGTCGCCTTACGAGAATCAGGGGGGCTTCCAAGTGCGGGAAATGTTGAAGGATTCAAACAATTCTTCAAGGGTTACTGCCAAAGACAATCAGAAGTAAGAAATTGTCTTGCTCAGAAAACAGCTAATTTCGAGGTTTGTGGTAATAAGTCGTTAATCTATGAATTCAAGTTTTATCAAGGACTTGTAGAAACGGTTTTAGATATGGAATGTGCAAGAGACGGTGATAGACTTGCTATTTTCTGGCAAGCAATGTATATTTTTGATACCAAGAAGACGGCATATGACAAATCCACTCATTGCTTCCATAAAGTGTCTGAAATAGTGACAGACTTGCCGGCCAGCACAATTGACATACCTTCAATAATATTTGTTTTTTACAAAGAGGCGCAAGTATTCAAAGAATGTATTCAACAAGTAGAAATGGATCCTTTTCCCTTTATTTAAACACACTGTAGATACTTTCGCTGGTGAAGTTATTAATAAAATGAAATGTATAAATCCTCAGAATGGTAATTTGGTTCTTTGCAGCACAATTGACATTGGATTGCTCAATGCAACGAATGCTTGTGATATTCGTACCAATAACAATGAGATACCAATGTACGAAGCCTTAGAAAATAAAGTTGTTAGTTGTTTCTCTTATTTACTTGTTCGGAGAACAAGCGAAGATCTGCATAGACTAGCCTGTGTGTTGGGGGATTTGTATGATGAGTGTTTAGACATGGCAAGACCTTACATAGTTCAGTGTTTGAACGATACTCAAGGTAAAGAGTTCACAGTTTTCATTGATAACATGAAGCAGTCAAGAAAAGTTGCCTGTATCGAAAACGGAACACTTTTTATTAACATTATGCTTGAAGCTAATGACGTGTCAGAAAAATCACCTCAAAAAAAGAATGCAATTTTGGAATGCATTAATACAACGAAATTAACTAGAAAGCAAAACAGTTTAGAAAATTCGAAAAACATGCGTTTCTATAACGAATTGAAGACTTTTAAAGATTGTTTTGTAAGTAAACTTCAAGAGGCTCAAAATAGCGTTGATGCGCTGACGAAGATATATACTGAAATCCGTAAAAAGATAAAGTGTATTCACCCTCAAAACGGTACAGCTGTACTTTGCAATACATTACACCATTAAGGTACTTACAATGTTGGATCGAGAACTAACCGCGAGACTCTGATTCAAGAGGTCACGAGTTCGAACCCCGTTGTGCCTTAGGGCATCCCTTCACAAGAATGTCCTATCCCCAACATCCTAGTTAAAGCCTGAAGAGGGGCATTCATTGATCCCTATAACTGGTTTCTCCCGGTTAAAAAAATCAATAAGGTACGAAGCTTGCTGTGGTTTGACACAAAGAATTGGTGCTTCTTTAATAAACTATATTCCTTCACACAATTTTGTTTATTTATATAATCTTGGGCATGTTAACTAGTGTAATATGGGCTTATGTATTTTTAATTTTTGTTTTTATGGATAACTCACAATTTTCAGTTTGATGGTTATTATGCTGAATGTGGTTATCCTAATGATTATAATGTGACATCAAATGTTGCAAATAAATAAAAAATTGTGTTTTACAAATTTAATCATTTATTTAATATAATTTCAGAAGCTATGTTTGATCTTCTCTCGACCATTTATGATGATCTAACTCAAAGCTACTAATTTATACATAATTTTTATTTTAAAATTATCAAAATTGTGTTTCGGTTTGGTGAAAAATATAACTGTTAACTTTTTATTTTCATAATTTTGTTTTTAAAATCGGGATTTTTTTATCATTTTATGTCTTATCACTATAAAAATATATTGTTTTCGTCTGTGGATTCAAATAAACAACATACACAGGCAAATAAGTTTCAATTTATTAACCTAAAGATGGTAAAAGCTTCCAATTTCCCGCACGTTCCTTTATGTTATTAAAAATAAGATTTTTATCGAGCGAGCGAAGCAAGCGTCTCCACTTGACTCTTATGGCTCGAATGTCTGTTTTTTTTTGTTTTTTTTTGTTTTTTTCTGTTACTGCTTCGATACAGGTCGCACCGTTTCTCTGATCGACCTGAAATTTTGCACACATGTACATACCACCTAGGCGGGTTGCTGTATAGTTTTTGAACAAATCCGATCGTTGGATACAAAAAATTAAAAATAATAAAGAATAAAAAAAAAATGTTCCGATCGTTATGAAATTTTCCAGGGTCAATAAGTACACCATTCTCTCCTTTTTTCCAAATTTTCAGCTAAATCGGTCAAGACCTTAAGTAATGTAGATAGAAATAACAAAAGTAACGTTACCATGGCAACGAAAAGTCTCACTATGCACTGCCACCTAGAAGTAATCAAAATACTATCGATGAAGCAGTGTATTATTTGTTTTCAAAGAGTTTAAATAGTTTTCCCAAAGGAATGATGTCAAGGTCCTCTAGACGGCGGTGGATTTTATCCATTCTCTTCTATTTTACCAATTTTCAGGTAATAATAAATTGGTCAAGACCTTAAAGACTTATTGGTATGTAACATTATGGGAATGTCGTACTCGGGTCGTGTTGCACGTACCGGTGCTCGCTCAACAACGCGACGGGACTTTAGCGTTTTCCTAGTCTACTACATTTAAAAAAAAATACGATTTGACATGACCTCTGCTAACAACATATATAAAATAATTATCAGTTTGGCAAGGTTAAGTTCATCTTATTCTGGTCAAAGCTTTTAATAAATTTGAACTAAACCTCACAATATCACTAGGGAAACGCCAAAGTCGTTGGTAAACAAGTGAGTGAGCCAAGTGTTGAGTACCCAGGAACATCCCCTTTCCTCCTCTATACCTAAGGCTGGATCTAGGCCAGTATGGGGAGTGATACCGGGTACTCAACACATGGCTCACACACTCGTCTATCAACGACTTCGGCGTTTCCGTAGTATATTCATTCGTATATATTCATATTATATTCCCTTGTTCAACAGATACACCTCAGGCTAAATGGAATAACAAGCTAGTGTACGACCCCTAGACTTATTATAGATACTGCCTCCAGCGTCAATGTAGGCATATGACAAATTAAAGACAATTTAGGCCTATAGGCTAACAGAGAAAATGGTTTTCAACCGTTAGGTTATATTGCGCCACTCTATCCTAAGAGATATAGGGAGGAAAATCCTTTGCTGGTCAGAACCAGCCTCGGGTAGGTGATAGAGTAGAAAGAAAAGGAGGGTTCTCACGTCGTGATCGTCATCATCTTTGGCATCGTTCGTGTTATGATGGTCGTCGTCGTCAAGGAGGTCGTCAAGGAAGGAGGAGAGATCCCCGACGACGACTGCCAGAGGTCGCATCTATTCGGGGAGTAATATATAATACTTCTCTTTTATACTTACCAGCTGATGTTTGCGAGATGGACTTTGTCTCTTTCCTCGTCTTTTACGATTAGCAGAGCCATGCTCTGTGCCAAATGCCCAACCATGCACGGCTTAGGCCTAAGTAAAGCGTACACCTATATCTAGAATTCATGGCGTAGGCTAGAAAAAGTAGGTGGTCAAGTCTACGATTTTAATATTTAATACAATCCAGTATTTCTTTTATTATTATTATTATATTTTATTATTATTATTATTATTATAGTATTATAGTACAATTCAGTATTTAATTAATTTCTGGATTGTATTAAATATTAACAATTCCACCTACGGGAGTGTTTCCCGACTATCCAAATCGAGAAATCTATGATTTTAGTTATACCTATGTACGGCGTAATACTGCTTATACTGCGGTATTGCACTGGTTCTTTTGGATAGCTAGCATTATTAATTACTTGATAAATCTAAAAAGAATAATGAAATCTTTAGAATAACATATTGACAACAAAAGGAAATGAAGAAGACACGGACTTTGAGATATTAAACATAGTGTATAGTAGTGTTTTATGCATTTTAGAATAATTAGGGTATTATGTAATTTCAAACTTTCTCCAGAGCGTTGTACAAATTAATGTGAGTACTGACGAGCGTGAGAATACATGGATGTCTCGTGAAGACTCTTAAACAAGGATGTTTCAGAATGTTATGGGGGTATAGGGGGAGTAAATGACCCCATAAAAAGATTGAAATTCGATCTAGACCAATACTTAAATATGGGAAGACAAGTGACACACATTCTTTAATGTTAAGCTAACCCGACGCCGCTACCTAAAAGATGAAGACAGTGCCAATTATTTTATTTATTTCTTCTTCTACGGACCCTATTTTGTATTCTCCTGTACATGTTCACGTCCTACATTCTATAAGCTTCGGAGACTTTGTGTCAGTGCACTCGTATGTGACTAGTTCATTCACTACATTATCGTCCTTTACACATGCTTTATTAAATTAAATATTTAATCACTATAAGGTTAAAGCACAACATACACATAGGCCTTTGATCGAGGCATAATTATCAGTTAGCATTTTAACAGCGACAATGATCACCTATTATCTGTTAATCTTTTGCACAATTACATAATGTGAGCAGTATTATTAGGAAGCTCAACAGCTTTGTAGGCAATTTCATATGATTGCTATTTATTATTATTCACTATTGCTACTATGATTATTATTCTGACAATTATTGTTCCTAGGATTGACATAACATCGGAATAATGTGGTTACTAGATAGTTTTAAACAAAGTTATGTCCTTTGAGCTGTAGTGTGTAGCAGAAATAAAGTGTTATTACTAGCATACGTCTATTGCGTTTTAGAATAGTTGTAAACTTACTCTGCGGTACATTGAAATACGTCATCTCTGATTAAGATGTAAAATCTTCAATTAAATGAAAGGCATACATTTTAAAAAAATTGTGTAATATAATATCATCTCTAATTGGTATCGAAACTAGAGGAAATACACACATTTAAAGGAAGTAAATAAATCAAACGCAATTAAACTTGCCAGTACATAGCCCATGACTAGCAAGCTCCTAAGATTACCATGCCCAAACCAGTCCAATTAAGGTTATTTAATGAAACATAAATTAAGCACCCTTACTTGGAAGTGACCATTGAATTTCCTATCTCGACATGTGGCTTGTTTTGTAAACGGGGAAGGTAATTTACTTTAGACTTTCTTGCAACACTAAGAAATCATCACTTAAATTGAGGGTACACAGAGGATTTTTAAGTGCGATTGATGACTTAATTGAAATTTTTCTCCAAAATATATTTAATTGTTAAAAATTAGTGAATAAAATAGCCTATACACACACATTTTTCGAAATTTACGACCAAACAAAAATGATGTAGAAAATGGTTGTAATTTAAATTAATTACTCATGAAAACTATGAATCGAAATCAAAATCAATCTGTATTTCTAGTCCACCACTCAATCACATTTCTAGTTTTTAGTGAAGAATATTCATTGTATCGCGGATCACGTCAGCCCTGTCGGCAGCAACGCCATCCTTGCTTGAAAAGCTCCAAAGTCAGTGTTTATACATTCCCAATCCAAAAATGTATTACTATTTAGATCCATATCGGAAGTTGATGTAGTGAGATTGGTACTCGGAACCTTCTGCGTTGGAAGCATGGATACTAACCACTTTACCAACTTTATACAAAATTCATAATTCACACAATTGAGCAACAATCTATCATCAAACACAATATGAGATCTTTTACTCTTAATTTCATTGATTGTAAAGTATTATCTCATACAATGTGTATTAATTATATGTCACTCATTTACTCATCCAATCTTTCTCATTCACATTCAATCCATTATCGATATTTTTTCTTATATTTTTAAATGTAGGTTATTTGTAAAACCTTTCCGTTGTGTGCAAATTAGTTACTAATAAATTATTTAGGTCATACACTGGTGTTAAGGGGACTTGTTTTACTCTTGCCACCTTCAATGTATATGTATTATGTAATTCCGAAATTGAAAACAAGAAATGATAATAATAATAAAAAAAAATAAAAAAAATCTACTAAGTCTTGAAAAATGAAAATCGTGTCCCACAATTCATTAGAAGTGTGTCTAACAGAACGTCATCAAGCTCCCCTTATCGTAGATTTCAACGCATCTTGCGAGCTAAGGATCTTATAAGCGCATATCTCAAGTAATCTCCAAGCAGGCTCTCCCTCGCATTACCATACCGAGCCGCGCATCTGGCAAAAACAAAGCCTTCTAGATCATCCTGGCCTCGACTATTAATACCCGTCACCTCAACACAGAACGGGTGGGTCATAACGCATTATGGCACAACAATAGCAACAAAAATAGAAAGAGATACTTTTTTAGGCTTGAGTTGAATAACAAATAGTTTAATCTGAGTTGGATAACTCAAAAGATTTACTCATGTCGAGATATACACCTAATTGACTAGATAATTGCATTTATTCATTCCCATCATTAACATTTCTTGGTTATTGTATCAACCTCTGGCATATAATTTGAAAGGAGAAGAAACATGACAACAGTTTTTTGAATGAAAGAGGGCCTTACTTATAACAGAAAAAATGTAATTTTTTGGGGGGCGGGACATAACTATTTTTTTAAAACTCGTATTTGTACCGTTTGACAAAAAATTCGTGCACCAACTGTTATTATAGAAATCCACTTTTCCTTATAGCTAAAGCTGAAGTTTAAGGTGTTTATAAACTATATCCAGAAAACAGATTATCAAAATGTTCTTGCACTAGATGTGCAGTCTACATTTTTGTTAAAATACCTATAGTGAGGTTTTGTCCCGCAAAAAAATTAGCTTTTTTATTAAAGGTACTCTTTCATTCTGTCAGCTTTCACGGACTTTTAAGTTTTTGACCCTAGGGTGATCACAATAGCCTCAAATAGTAACCTTGTGATAATTCAATCGAAAAAGAAATCGTTAATCCCAAAGAATTTGTATTTAATATCGAGATGCCTATGGTTGGTGCTGTGAGTTTTTGTGTATTTGTGTGTATGCGTGTTTGCTTGTGTGTGTGCGTGTTTGCATGTGTGTGTTTTATAAAACATTGCTTTGCAGTGTTGCTTACTCTTAAGTAAGTTGGAGAACCGCCAAAAGCAATGTTATAGTACAAAATATGACCGCGGCTTATCGACTAGGTTTATCTGGGTTATCTGCTAGGCCTTGGGCCAAAGTGGTGGCACAAAGAGCTCACATGAATGAGCAAAATTTTATTTATACTAAACTCATGTTGTCAATAATATTGCGCACATCCTCGATTGCGCACCCTTACAATTGATTCTGGTACAGCTAGAATCCACGGGGAAGACCGGGAATGAGCTACTGACTTCGCTGTACTGGTCACACTTTGGGAGAGAATGTCAAATTAGAGAATCGTCCGTTGTGAACTAGACCATTAAGTCTGATGTTTTTATTCATTTTTTGAAAGGATTTTTAGAGAAGTGACGAGGATCGCCAAAATGTGCCCCGATAAAAATCTATCCGTACGTGTTGTCACCCTTAGCCGCTTGAGGAGAATAATATATAAGGGGCCATTACCCAAAAAAAAATATTTACCGCATAATCTATAAAATAAAACTACACTAAAAAGACTATTTATAAAATTATATCTTGTTACTGTGATTTTATACGATTTCTTCTTTGTTAAGTCATTTTTTTAAATCGGCTTTAACGTGCTTATTTTTTGTTCCACATAGCTACTAGATCATCGTACCAATCTAAAATGGCCCTTTATATCATCGTGTCTCAAAACTGTGCACAAATATACACCCAAACCCGCAAAAATATGCCTTCCAAAAATCTCACCCCTTCTTGATAATCAGCATATTTTGACCGAACCATTTGCCCAAATTACAAAACATACAATAGAGGATTTACAGAAAAGGCTGTCGAGTACGTCAATTATGGCCAGTACATTTCGGGAAAAAATGCTCCAAGGCCACGGGGCATTAAGATCGTCCTATATTATTCATAATGGGAATTTTTTTCCGATGGGACCTAGCTCTAAAAATACCAAGTTCGACATTTTTTACGGGTCATGGTGGACCCAATAATTTTTCTGTTAATTTCTAAATTCGTAACTAGTTAGCCCAAATGAAATATATTCTTTGAGTTTAGCGGGTGAATGCCCCTTTAAATCAAGTTCTGGTGTTTAAAAAAATATATTGAAGTACAGATCGCAAAACGCAAAATATATGTGTATAATTCATGTGAGCAAGCAATTTGTTTACAATAGTCTAACTAAACATATACTTTAAACGAATGTCAGTGCTACAGATGATTTACTAATTAATTATTATGGCATTTATAAAATTGTCTCGACAACAGGCGCCCGACCGTAACTCTCATTTTGATGCATTGCATGCAGCTTATAGATATTAAACACTTAGAGAAGGCTAGATCCGCAGTCTCCAATACGTCAGCACAGACGCGAGCGTAGCAAATTGATGCGCCAATCTGCCATATTTTAGATGGCGATTCGGAGTTTTAATTTATGCTTTTTTAATGCAATAAAGTATTTTTCTTGATTGTTTGATATGGATTTAACTTGTGCAGCATGGGAATGCACAAACAGAAACAATAAGAAGTTATTGCAGAAGGGAATTCAGTGATTATTTAGTGTAAATGGCCAGAATGCTCACCTGTCAACCTGACGGCAATCTTGAGAACTATTTGGGCTACAAATCGCTCCCATCTACTTAACATGCAAACTGCAGCCATATTCAAGATGGCTTCAAATTGTCACGGAAGTGGATTAATTACTGCGGATCTTGCCTACTATAGGTGTTTAATATCTATGATGCAGCTACTAAAGAGAGATAACATTACTACTTACGCAGCACGATCAACTTATAATTTGTACAACTGTTTAACTTTATAATCTGCAAAACATGTTCAATGCTATCTACCAAGGTATGGAAACTGAAGTTAAATGTGCAAAGGGCATAGGGGTTGAGGAATCAGTATTGCAAGCAACCAAGGTTTGATATTTACTTGTTTTTTTTGTAATTATTTAAAAAAATTATTTTGAAATATGCGTCCATCCCAAAGGATAGTTCTTGGAATATTATATGTATGTTTGTATTATGTTAAGGGGTATTCACCGCTAAATTCAAAAAATGTATTTCATTCAGGCTAGCTAGTTATGAATTTAGAAATTAAGAGATAGGTTATTGGAACACAATGACCCGAAAAAAAATTGTCAAACGTGGTATTTTTAGAGAAAGGTCCTATCGGCAAAAATCTCCCATAAGAAATAACATTGAGACGTTCTCCATGCCCCGTGACCTTGGAGGATTTTGATGAAAAATATTGGCTATAATTGACGTACTCTGTAGCCTTTTCTGTAAATCCTTTTTATTTTGTTTTGTAATTTGGGCAAGTGGTTTGGTCAAAATATGCTGATTACCAAGAAGGGGTGTGATTTTTGAATACATATTTTTGCGGGTTTGAGTGTGTATTTGTGCTCAATTTTTAGACACTATGATATAAAGGGCCATTTTAGATTGGTTATAAAAAAAATGGATGCTCTAGTATCTACGTGGAACAAAAAATAAGCAGGTTAAAGCCAATTTAAGAAATTCTGGATTAAACAAATTGAAAAAATCGTGTAAAATCACAGTTACAAGATATAATTTTGAGTCATTTTAGTGTAGTATTATGCTATAGATTTTGTGGTAAAAAACGATTTTTGGGGTAATAGCCCCTTAACTGGAAGTGAATATCCACAGGGTTGTTAATTTTGTATGATCTAGGTTCTAGGAAGCTATACTCTGTTCATTCAATTAATGCTATTATCCTGGAATTTATAATTAAGAAGTTTAATGATAATTTCTGTCTGTGTTTTAGGGGCGATGTTCACGGACGAGCAGAAGGACAGTAGCACCGAACTGGCCTTCAAGTATGCCGTGTACCGCATTAACAAGGACCGCCTGTTGCTGCCTAACTCCACCTTGGTGTACGACATTCAACACGTACCCAGAGACGACAGCTTCCGGGCGTCCAAGAAAGGTATGTCGCAAGGACATTGCTAGGCCCCATGCTGTTCTTGCACTCACACACTCTGTGTATCCAACACGTGCTTTAACGACGATAGTCTTCCATCCAAGAAGGTATATGACAAGGATCACGGCTAGGTCCTATGCTTTTTTCTACCTTCCACCTCTTAAAACCACAAAATGGCATCTTTCGCGGGTTTAAGAAAGATGTGCCACAAAGATAAAGCATTAGCCCTTTGGTCTACTTTCCCTTAATCACATATACTATCCATTGTGTGCATATGGCAGCTTGTTTACAACACTCATAATGTGCCAATGAAAGCTTTTCTTCATTTCAATACATTTTTACACTTTGAAATCATTAATGATCAAGATTATCTACGCGATTTTAAATTTATAAGTGGATATGGTGATGATCGAATTATGTATAGGAGGAGTCGAGTGTAAAATAATAATGTAAAAGAGAAAGTTCTGCGGGCAAGGATCACGTACATTGTAAGACCATTGAGTTGTAATAGTTACTTTCTAGGACGACCCATGGAGACTGTTAAAAAAAGAAATAAAATAAACTTTAGATCAAAATTTTACTATGAAAATGAATAAAAGATAGTTTCTTCAATAGGATAAAGTCGATAACATGACTTTCATGTGGTCATGTATTTTAATACATTTCAGAAGCCAATACATTATTTTAAGGAAATTTAATCAATCAAAAGTCAATATTTTGTTTTGTGCCAATGGTTGTTCGCAGTAAAATCGGCTTTAGCATCTGTTCTGTCTTGGAATTGAGTAAGCGCAAGAGTTGCGCGCTTTGTTGGGAACAAGTATAAGTGAGGAGGGTCGGGGGGGGGGGGGGGGGGGGGGGGGGGGGGTTAAGCCATTTACCTCCAGGTTCCAGCGGATGTTCTCCCTGGGGAATCAAATGAACTGGACTCGATGAGCTCTAAACGATAGACTTGCAGTTTCCAATACACTTACACGAACCGGTCAATACAATAAAGTCATTCGTTAATATGTGTTTGTCGTGCTTTCTAACCATTGGGGAAATATAAACCTGTGCAAAAAACATTTGGGCCATTCAGGCTTACATAATAATATTAAATTTTACTAACTACTATTGTTCACGAGAGTACGAATATGTAGAAAGAGATATGTTATGCCCAAAGATAAGATATGCCCTCAAAGACTGCCCAGTGACACATTTCCCTTCCCTGTGCAGGAGCACTTATGGGAACCAACTTCATGTGCCAAATTAGTTAGTTTCACGTGCTTCAGCAAGGCTCTTCGCGGCACGAGATTTCCACACATTTTGAGTGTTCTAGCAAGATATTTGCTAGCGTCGACGCGGTTTCTTGTTGTAAATTTAACAAACAAGAATAAATAATAAATTAATGTGTAAGCCAATCGCTAAATAGTTATGTTTCCCTACAATAAAAAATATAATTTTTATGCCCCGAGTTCTTTCCAAAAGAGTTAAAATGTTTTCAACTAAGCATTCTTTAGGATACTGTAAATCGGGTTTCTGGGGATATAAAGATCCCGAAAACTATTTTATGAAATATCCTTTAAATTGTGTCTAAACCACTGATCAACTTTTCGCTCAAGTGAAACGCATATATATGATTAAAAGATAATAAGTTTGTACTATTAATATTAATTTATTCCTTAACTATTTAAAGTTAGGTATATCGCTAAAACTTAACACACACTGTCCTAACTTGAGAATAATTTGGAAACGCACAGGTTCCGAAACTTAGGGCACCATTTGGAAATGGAAAATACATCTATAATTAGCGTAATACCTTAAATATTATCAAGTGTTTAAAGTTAACAAAATGTTCTAAAAGAATTAAGTAGTTAAACTTTTTTTTAAATACCACACTTACAGAATATTTAGCTATAGCAAATGTCAGTCAGTGTGTCACGTATCACGATAAAAACCTGACCGCAGACTGACAAGACGTTTTTGTTGGAATTGCAAATCAACTTGGATGATGCTGAATTGTTGAGTGACCCTTGGGATAAAAGAATGGACTAGAGTCACACTTCCTATGTTAATGTTGTCCTGCTTTGTGAATAAGTTTTTAGAACTGAATAGGATGGACGTAAAATAAATCAATAAATCAATAAATCAACATTATATATTATAATATGTTGGCGCATACACCAACATTGAGCTTTAAACCCCAAAACAAAATGTATACTTGTATTTTTGTATCCTTCTTCGATATGTTGTTTAAGCTTCGGTCCCTATTTTTTGTATTTCCGTACCCTGTTTGTTGCAGAGTTTATCAATACAAAATTATTATGTTAGGTTTTCCCGGCACCTCCACCAAAAGTTTGAAATTTATTAATTTAAAAATATGTGTCAGTATTTTAAATTTGATGCAACTTAACCTTGATGCAAATAATCAAATATGAGTAAATATGAAGCATTCTGATTTTTTTCCTTGACAATACATCATATCATTGTAATTTATCTTGCACGCGAGCGGTTGTCTGAAGACGCAGTTTTCAACTCAATTAGAAATAACATCATTCAAACATATAAGAAATGATAATGCACCTACCAATAACAAGATTGATTGATTGATTGATTGGATATTGCTTAACGTCTCATATAAATGCACTTTGGAAATTCGAGACGATATAACTAGAAGTAACAATAATCGACCCATGCCTTCGATATTTTATAGTGGTATTCGATTGTACAATCAATCAGACATTAGATAAATTTTATTAGATTCAGACCCACGTAAAATATTTAAGATTCCTGAGTTAATTTGAGAAAATAACATTTCTTATTATGTGATTTTTAGTAAGTTTTGTAATTTTGTAAATTTTGTAAATTTGTAAATTTTCTTAATATGCTAATTTTGCTAATTTTAAAATTTTGTGGATTTGTCAAATTTGTAAATATGGTATTTTGTAGTTTTGTATTTTGGTACTCTATAATGTGTTGTATTTGTATTTGTTTTGCTAAATAAAAGAATAAAAGATTAATTAAACTCGATGTTTGTAAGGGACAAGCACAAACTAATCCCCAGTTAAATGCAACTGGAATATAGAGAGCTTCCCCCTACTGACCCATTTATAAAGTTCATCGATGGTATGTGTTTGTCGCAATGGAAATTAGCGGCAACTAATTAAGAGAACGAAATGACTTAGACGTGGTCTGAAAGGAAAAGCATTCGATTTAGTATTTTAATTAACTCTGTACAATTAATCAACTTTAAGCCTCCCCCGACAATCGACAAATTGAACCGACCGTTATTTCGCTACCAGCCATCACAACATACCACTTGAAACGCTCACAACACACGAGGGAGCAAGAGGGGGAGGGGGAGAGGAGGGGAGAAAATTTCGCTTTACTGAAGTGTTTGCCATAGTCTCGAGCCCACTAAAAAATATCTATTCTGTCAAGTTGAACAGAAAACGTTGAAGAACTGGGTTTTTTGTCAAATGGAAGTTTATGAAAGGCTCGCATTTGATTTGGCATTGTTTTGTATCTTTGCCCATCGTATGTATACTTTTGAACAAAAGAAAGGCAATGTATTTGTTTAGTTTACTTCTATCGTATTGTATTAAACTGATTAACATAAAGGACATAATTATTTTTTTTTGTTTGTAAGTATAAAACGAAGAGGATGTGGTTAAATTCCATGTGTGTATTCTGGGAAAATTTATGCCAATAAACATTCTTTAAAATTATTTTACATGGCGTCGATCCATACGGCGTGCGGAGGTGGGCATTTTAACATCTTTTTTTTTATTAATATCAAAATTTTCAATAACATATATCGATTTTATTTTTGGATGAGCTAGCGAAGAACTTCAAATTCACTGATCCCCAAATTTAGCTCGTGTTTTTGTTTTATTAATTTGTATTTAGTCTTATTTTGTTTCAGGAAGTAAATAAGGAATGCTTCAATAATTTGCAGGGCCTTTGAAATCTCTGAACTTAGATATGCCAACGTTTTTGGGTAAATGGCAGATCATTTCGCTCGGATATCGTACTTTTTAACATTTTTTTTAATTTTTTCGAAATTTTCAATGCCTTTAGGATAATTTTTTACCAACGGGGTTTCAAGTTTTATTTTATACTTAGACATTAAGGTTATGGTGAGGGTACTTGTGAAAGAAAAATTTAAAAAGTTAGCCAGAATCTATAGGAAAACTTTTAATATAGTTTTATTATTTTTGTGAAACAATATTTAGTTCATTTTGGGCCAATTTTGACAAAACGGGCAACAACGTTTCATATTATCCATGGACATTAAGGTTATGGTGATTAGTACCTTGTGAAAGGAAAAGTTGGAAAAGTTAGCCAGGAATCTTAGAAATAAAGCTTATTAATTAAGTTTATTTACGGAAAATATCCTTTGAGCAGAAACAATAGAAACTGACACAATCCCCCAATGCGTAGGCAGCAAACCAAAGCACTTGACAAAGTAAAGGTATCCAACAAATAATTATTTAAAAGAAGCTATCATCAAGGGGACTTAGCGGTTTAGATGCTACGTATTTTTCATACATTTTTCAGTGTTTTGATTTTAAAGCGACGACGTCCATTGATTAATGAAACATTAATAACGGTCGTTTTATGTTTGGAATTACTAAAAACATTGCTGATTAACACATTGTCTCGTGATTTGCCTAAAATTTAACATTAACATAACAAATGTAATGTTGTATTTATCGTCATTCTGGACTAAACCCAACGGATATTCCATCTCCGCTAGTTAAATTCATTCTCCAGTGTAGTGAAATTAGAAGGATTGCAGGGAACGTGGCACGGAGTTGCAAAATTTTTAATTGAATTTACCACGCCTAAAAAGCTGTGGCTCTATACTAGTTTGCAACTAGAAGTGATGTCGATCCAACTTTGTGTTTAAGCTCATGCGCTCGAGTAGGTTCACGAACAAACGGACTAGAAAGTATGTGTGATTTAGTTATATCGAGTAGGCTTAGAGTACCTAGCATAGATACGTATAGGTGATGGCTTACACTGCTTTCCTCGTTCTTTGTAATTTTGATCCTAATTATGTTTTACCCTATTTTTTTTAATTATGTGAAATATTGAATTGACTTTACAAAATATTTATGTTATTACATTTAAGTTTTTAATGATAAAATAAATGTCAAGAATTAAACATACAAACATTTATATTTAAACACAATTTACACAAATGGGGGATAAAAAAAATAAACGACAGTGTTGGGCGACTCCGATTTTGGAGATCCACGGTTCAAATCCCGTCGAGACCGGCAATCCTGACTGATGTTTTCTCCGAGGTTTTCCTCAGCCGTTAAAGTCCTCTTAAACAGCCCTCGGACATCCGCAACATACCTAGTTAGACACCTGAAGAAGGGCTTGAATTGCAGACTTGCAGGCTCCCCACGAAAAATTAAAATATTAATATTTAAAATATATTCACTTTCAAAAACAACTACGTACAGCCATGTAAAACCCTGTACTTCTACATCCGGTTTTTTTTTAAAGATCCTTTTAGAGACCTCTTTAAAATTTTACTTTCACAACAGCTTTCAAAGTTCTGTGCAGTACAGTATTTAAATACACACGGGGGTTAAGGAAATTAATAATACATTGTACGTAAAGAAAAATGTAAATTGTTGAAGATACATTGGAATCTGTTTGCAAGATGTTCCTAGGTAAATCTGTAATGGAATCTTGCCGAGATTCTGTGAAGATGTAAGTCCTAAACTTGACGGAGAAGTTGTAGGGGGAGGGGGGATATGGGGGTTATGGCTGCTGATCTTATTTCGTTCAGTTGGTCAGTATTGGGAAACGCATAGTCAGCATTCTCTCCCTCTCTCTCTCTCCCTCTTCCCTCTCTCCTTATCTACCACTCTCTCACTAACTAACCTTCACCCCTCTCTCCCCTCTTACTTTATTCTTCCCTCTCTTCCTCTATCTATATTTCTCTGTACTTACAACGCACATACATGACTAAGTTTGATTACTCGATGATTTGCTGTACCTGATTTTTGGCAAACCTCATATTCGTTTGAGTGAAATCGTCTAATAAATCAGCTTTAACGTTTCTTTTTTTCTTTTTTGGTGATTTTGTTTCTTCTTTCCTTCTCATTTCTTTGCTTTTCCTTTTCCATTTCCTTTTCTTTTTTCTTTTTTACTCCTTTTTTACACTTGGTTCCTTAATTTCATTTAATATCCTTGTTGAATTTGTTGCCAAAATTATTGTGCTATTAATCGTTATTAATTGTTATTGTTGTAGTAATAGTACTTTTTCAAATACTTAACAATGTTCATTGTTTTGTCTGCATTTATGTAATCTGTTTTTTAACTGAATAGGACAGACGTTTAATAAATAAAAAAATTGTTTATCAGTAGCCTAAAATAAGTTCATTAGCATAAATCAACATAATATTAAGTTTTTATTATTTCAATCATTTACACTTTCTTTGAAATTTCATTTGTTTACTTTAATATCTAGGATTTGTTGTGACAATTAAATTAAATTTTGTGTGTATTTTGACTTAAGCAGGTTGGTTGGAAAATAAGGTTTTACTAGACCTAATTCCGTCTTTATAAAGATCTTAATCAATCAATTACTTAATCAATTTCTCTCTCACGTTTCTTCCTCTCCTTTTCTCCCGTCTTCCCTCTTCCCCACCCCATTCTCTTCTTCCCTCCCTCTCTCTCTATCCTATCTTATTCCTTACGCGTGGGAAATCAAAGCGTAATTCTCAAACTTTAAACGTCAATGGCGCAGATCAAGTCTCTTCGTCAAACTTTCAGTCGAGAAGAAAACATCGAAATCGTTCTTTACTTTACCTCATTGTGTTACATTCTGTTTGTACATTCAAAACAAAACTTTATTAATTTATTTGTACATGATTAAAAACAGCCTAGTGCCCGAGTTCATCAATCATTCTTTAAATTTACAAACATGGGGCCTTAGCCAATTATAAACGTGTTTAATTACAGTACGATATGGAAATTAAATTTTAAAACAGCAAACCGATATCAGCTTTGATTACAAAACCAAATTCATATTATGTGATAAATGCTTTAAGAGATGTTGAAATGTATTATAAAAAATAAACATGTTGGCAATACACAATAATCGAAGATTAATCGTATAAATTGTATGTATATACAAATATTTTCAAAAACAATCTTTCCTATTGTTCAAGTCGTCTTTCTAAGTGATAACTAGTAAGTAAAAACTAATAACTAGTGACTATATTTGGAGTCCCCCACTAAAAATCAGTTATATAACTGAGTGGGTAGACTCTAAATAAAATTTATTTATTTAGGTAGAATTTAGAAGTGGTGGTTATAAAACTCAAACCTGAAGTGGAAAACCTCAAAACATCTTTCTTCGTATTTAAGTGAATTTAATCGTAGTGACGATATAATGCATAAGTAGAAAGTGGATTGCTTGAGTAAGCTCTAAATATTATTTTTATTAGTTTTATTTTGAGAAAATTAAAAAATTGCAAAGTTGTATTTTTTGGATAGGAACCCAACGTACTACTCGGATTTTATCAAGGGAAATCAACATTTTCTGTTTTGTTTTTACTCTTTTACAGATAACTTAAATCCTTATTTCTCGTATTTAGTCCTGCACAAGTTTTCATGCGAGTCCACATAGTCCACAAAGATTTCAATCTTTGGTCGACATTTACAAATTGTGTGTGACCGAACGGGGTCAAAATTTAACAAACAAGCCATGTGCAAAGATTGGTATCGCCTTTCTGAGTATTCCCAACAAGAATGTCTTGCAAGATGGAAATATGTAGGCATAGTTCTAAAGTACGAACGCACATTTTCGGCTAAAATCGTATAGAGTTCCCGTGCTTATCTGATTGAGATATCAAATGTTTTCAGTCGTACATAATGCTGTTAACCCACAAACATCATTAAAATGAAGTTAACATGTATGGATTTGTTTGGTTTTCATACATTTCCCAATGAACCACGTTATAGAAATCAGCTTCTATTTTATTGCCTCAGTTTTTATGACGGTTTTATTTTTTTGCTAGCGTGTTAATTCTGTTATTGATTGTGCTGTGTTAATGGGGCAAGTATCCTAGTGCATTGTTCGCCCCGTCGCCAAAAAAAACTGACCCCCCTCCCGCCCCCCCCACCCCCTCCCTGCCTCTCCCACCCCCCTCCTAAGATGGGGCTTCACCAATGATCGATGTTTTATAATTGACTCGACATAAAAACCGCAAAGCTGAAAGTTAGGTCCGATGTTGAGTGATGGACAAAGCGTTCGCACCCAATGTAGTTGAATTGCGGCTTGCGGGCTCCCCACGAAAAATTAAATATTAATATCATTATTAAAATATATTCACTTTCAAAAACAACTACGTACAGCCATGTAAAACCCTGTACTTCTACATCCGGTTTTTTTTTAAAGATCCTTTTAGAGACCTCTTTAAAATTTTACTTTCACAACAGCTTTCAAAGTTCTGTGCAGTACCGGTACAGTATTTAAATACACACGGGAGTTAAGGAAATTAATAATACATTGTACGTAAAGAAAAATGTAAATTGTTGAAGATACATTGAAATCTGTTTGCAAGATGTTCCTAGGTAAATCTGTAATGGAATCTTGCCGATATTCTGTGAAGATGTAAGTCCTAAACTTGATGGAGAAGTTGTAGGGGGAGGGGGGATTTGGGTTCATGGCTGCTGATCTTATTTCGTTCAGTTGGTCAGTATTGGGAAACGTATAGTCAGCATTCTCTCCCTCTCTCTCTCTCTCTCTCTCCCTCTTCCCTCTCTCCTTATCAACCACTCTCTCACTCACTAACCTTCACCCCTCTCTCTCCTCTTACTTTATTCTTCCCTCTCTTCCTCAATCTATATTTCTCTGTACTTACAACGCACATACATGACTAAGTTTGATTACTCGATGATTTGCTGTACCTGATTTTTGGCAAACCCTCATATTCGTTTGAGTGGGATCGTCTAATAAATCAAGGTTTTATCGTTTTTCTTTTTTGGTGATTTTATTTCTTCTTTCCTTCTTCTTTCTTTGTTTTTTCCTTTTCCTTTTCCTTTTTTTCTCCTTTTTAACTTTTGGTTCCTAAATTTCATTCAATATCCTTGTTGAATTTGTTACCAAAATTATTGTGCTATTAATCGTTATTAATTGTTATTGTTGTAGTAATAGTACTTTTTCAAATACTTAACAATGTTCATTGTTTTGTCTGCATTTATGTAATCTGTTTTTTAACTGAATAGGATAGACGTTAAATAAATAAATAAATAAAAAATTGTTTATCAGTAGCCTAAAATAAGTTCATTAGCATAAATCAACATAATATTAAGTTTTTATTATTTCAATCATTTACACTTTCTTTGAAATTTCATTTGTTTACTTTAATATCTAGGATTTGTTGTGACAATTAAATTAAATTTTGTGTGTATTTTGACTTAAAGCAGGTTGGTTGGAAAATAAGGTTTTACTAGACCTAATTCCGTCTTTATAAAGATCTTAATCAATCAATTTCTCTCTCACGTTTCTTCCTCTCCTTTTCTCCCGTCTTCCCTCTTCCCCACCCCATTCTCTCCTTCCCTCCCTCTCTATCCTATCTTATTCCTTACGCGTGGGAAATCAAAGCGTAAATCTCAAACTTTAAACGTCAATGGCGCAGATCAAGTCTCTTCGTCAAACTTTCAGTCGAGAAGGAAACATCGAAATCGTTCTTTACTTTACCTCATTGTGTTACATTCTGTTTGTACATTCAAGACAAAACTTTATTAATTTATTTGTACATGATTAAAAACATCCTAGTGCCCGAGTTCATCAATAATTCTTTAAATTTACAAACATGGGGCCTTAGCCAATTATAAACGTGTTTAATTACAGTACGATATGGAAATTCAATTTAAACAACAAACCGATATCAGCTTTGATAACAAAACCAAAATTCATATTATTATTGTTTGATAAATGCTTTATGAGATGTTGAAATGTATTATATAAAATAAAACATGTTGGCAATAACAACAATAATCGAAATATTAATCGTATAAATTGTATGTATATACAAATATTTTCAAAACAATCTTTCCTATTGTCAAGTCGTCTTTCTAAGTGATAAACTAGTAAGTAAAAACTAATAACTAGTGACTATATTTGGAGTCCCCCACTAAAAATCAGTTATATAACTGAGTGGGTAGACTCCAAATACAATTTATTTATTTTTTGGATGAGCGTAGCGAGCGTAGCGAGCGAAGCGAGCGAAGCGAAGATTCCATTTCACTACACTGGAGAAAAAAATCCGGAAAGTTTTTTTTTTTTTTTTTTTGTCTGTTTGTTAGCACGATTCCGGCTAAACCGATACTCCGATTGCGATGAAATTTTATGCAGACCTTCGAAATCTTTGAACTTAGAACTGCCACGATTTTGAGTACAATCGAAAAAAAATTCTCATAAAAATCGCAATTTTACGATTTTTGTCGGTTTTGAAAAAATGTCTTCGATTTATAATACCTACACGCTTTGTCCGATTGTAATGATTTTTTCACAGGACCTTTTTTTATGAATTAAATATTCGTGGAAAATTTAAGCGCAATCGAAAAATTATTTCTCATGAAAATCGCAATTTTACGGGGTTTTTTTCTTTTAAAACAATTCTTGACTTATAACACCTACCTGCTTTATCCGATTGTAATGATTTTTTAACAGAACCTTAATTTTATAAATCGATATATTCGTGTGAAATTTAGCACAAGCAAATAATTATTTCTTATAAAATCGAAATTTTACGATTTTTTTCTTTTTTTAAATTACGATTAATTAAAAAAATTAAAATTAAAGTTTATTTTTTATTTATTTTTAAATAATTTTTAAAAAAATCTTCAACTTAGTAATGATTTTTTCACAGAACAGAAAATCCGCATAACACATGGCAGCTCAAGCGTTTTTCCTAGTTAGGTAGAATTTAGAAGTGGTGGTTATAAAACTCAAACCTGAAGTGGAAATCCTCAAAAAATCTTTCTTCGTATTTGAGTGGATTTAATCGTAGTGACGATATAATGCATAAGTAGAATGTGGATTACTTGAGTAAGCTCTAAATATTATTTTATTGGTTTTATTCGAGAAAATTAAAAAAATTGCAAAGTTGTATTTTTGGATAGGAAACAACGTACTACTCGGATTTTATCAAGGGAAATCAACATTTTCTGTTTTGTTTTTACTCTTTTACAGATAACTTAAATCCTTATTTCTCGTATTTAGTCCTGCACAAGTTTTCATGCGAGTCCATATAGTCCACAAAGATTGCAATCTTTGGTTGACATTTACAAATTGTATGTGACCGAACGGGGTCAAAATTTAACAAACAAGCTATGTGCAAAGATTGGTATCGCCTTTCTGAGTATTCCCAAAAAGAATGTCTTGATAGATGGAAATATGTAGGCATAGTTCTAAAGTACGAACGCACATTTTCGGCTAAAATCGTATAGAGTTCCCGTGCTTATCTGATTGAGATATCAAATGTTTTCAGTCGTACATAATGCTGTTAACTACAAACATCATTAAAATGAAGTTAACATGTATGGATTTGTTTGGTTTTCATACATTTCCCAATGAACCACGTTATAGAAATCAGCTTCTATTTTATTACCTCAGTTTTTATGACGGTTTTATTTTTTTGCTAGCGTGTTAATTCTGTTATTGATTGTGCTGTGTTAAATGGGGCAAGTATCCTAGTGCATTGTTCGCCCCGTCGGCCAACAAAAACTGACCCCCTCCCTGCCTCCCCTATCCCCCTCCTAGATGCGCTTCACCAATGATCGATGTTTTATAATTGACTCGACATAAAAACCGCAAAGCTGAAAGTTAGGTCCGATGTTGAGATGATGGGACTAAACGTTCGCACCCACATGATAGTTAAATGATGTGATTGAACATCTTATGTGGTTGGCTTGAGGTTGATTTATTTACTCATGTTACTTCCACGACTTTTAACCCATAGGTTGCTAGACTACAAACATAGTTAAAATCAAGCTCACATGTTAAAAACGACAATAGAAAAATTGGTTTAAAACCATAAATTTAAAATAAAATGAACATGTTTTTGGTATGTGGTACAGAGTCATAGTCGCCAACATCAAAGTTTAAATCATATATAAATAATAAACCTAGTAAAAATTGTTTAAAAGGTATGTTCAAATAGTATTTTCAGAGGGGTGACGAGGATCGCCAAAGTGTTCCCCGATAGAAAACGATCCTTTTGAGTTGTCACAATTTTCCGCTTGCGTAGAATAATGTTAAAACAAGTTCTGGTGCTATTAAAAAAAGTCTATGAGCATAAACTTTAAAATGCATAATAATTATGATGAATGAATTTATTTGGTTTAGTTATCTAATGCCAATGTGTTTGCCCAATGTAAAGTAATGAAAAACTCGGGCTCGAACTATGTTTAGTAAACAATGTCTCCATGTCCAAAAGTTTGTGTAAAATGAGGCGAAAAGCGACCTTAAAACACTTGTCAAAACATTTAAAGTAAAATATATTACACACTTTATAAAAATGTGGTAAGAACTAATGTTTGACAAGTAGAAGATGTTTATTTGCTGTAATAATAGGTAATAAAAACACGGGAATAAAAGGAGGGCCTATCTTAAAACTCTGTAAAACATCGGCAGCTTAACATAAACAACGTCCATAAAGTACGTGTTACCAAGTACACATTTTTATTTTTAATAGTGCGTTTAACAAGTATAAGAGGTTTATTTGCTGTTATAAAAAGAACGAAGAATTATGATGTAAGAAAAACGAACTTAAAATACTCGCCAAATCTTCGCAAATAAAACTTCGCCCCAACGTCCATAAAATAAGTGTAACCAAATCTACATTTTGAATACTTTGTGTTTATTTAAAATATTGTACTGTAATAAAAGTTATGAATGGTTAACGAGCGAATAACCGCGAACTTAAAGCTCTCGCTAAACCATCGCAAGTTAAACCTACCCAAGTTCAGAGCTTAACACACAGCTACCCCTCGTAAGGTACGATTTCAGTGGGCGCGATAAACACAATGTTCCAGCGTTGTTTTATTTTTATTTTAAGTGTCCGGTTTAGTTAAGAAGAAGTTGCTTTTATGGCCGCCGCGTAACAGACAAACTTTGAGAGTGTTTACAACCTTGCCGAGTAAAACTGGCAACACTGTAAGGGGAGTTCACCAAGGACTTTCTTTCAGGGATTCCCGAATTAACTTTCTTTCACAGAAACCCCTGAAACTTTGCTAAATGTTCGTTATTATGGCTCGATGACAATGACAATGACAGACATATCAGCTGTTAAATATTTTAGTTTAGAAATAATTAACAAAAATTATTGTAATATTTAATACAGTTACAGACCATAGTTGGTAAATTTGGTAACGTCTGTAAAATTTCTTATATTTTGTACATTTTGTAAATTTATAAATTTTGTAAAAAAATATTTACATTCTGTCACTAAAATGACAAAGTAATATTTTGAAAGTGTGCTCTGATTGGGCCAAACACGCATTCATTCAAACTATTGGCAGAAGGACCATTTTAAACAATATTTTGAGCTTCAAAGTCACAACCGTCCAGTCTAACACAATGCTGCTAACATTTTAAATGGTTTCAGTTCTTTACAACATAAAAGTATTTTTGTATGAGCGAAGCAAAGACTTCAATTTCACTGACCCCCCCAAAAAAAATTAGCTCGGGTGATTTTTGTTTGTTTGTTTGATTTTGTTTTTGTATTTTTGTCTGTTTGTTCTCTCTCTACCGGGCAAACGGCATATGCGATCTTGATTAAAATTGGAGGGGACCTTTGAAATCTTTTAACTTAGACCTGCCACGTTTTTGGATACAATCGACGAAATATTTCTCATAAATATCGAACTTTTACGATTTTTTCCGATTTTTAGTGCTATATTTTCGTGACATTCGGGCCGATTCTGACCAAACGAGTAGGGCTACAACGTTCATATTTTACATGGACATTAAAGCTATTGTGATGTAGTACCTTTTGAAAGGAAAAATTGAAAAATGTAGACAGAATCCATAGAAATAAAGGTTTTAATATAAGTTTTTGAGGTATATAATAACAATTTTAACAAGTAACAATAGAAACTTGACAACAATCACCTACAATGCGTTCAAAAAGAACTTCAAAAGTAAAGACATCCCACGCAAACTAAAAACTTACAAAAAATCTCATCCATCAACGCGACTAAAAAAAGCGTTCACGATGCGGGCTAGTAATAAACATTTTCCATGCAGAACTTGGTAAAACTGAAGTCATTAGTACTTGCTATAAAATGATGTGATATAACGCTGAAGCCCAGTCACACCAGATGCATGTGTGTCTGTGTGTGCATGTCTGGAAAAGAACCTTGCAGAGAATTTCCGGTATATTCAGCGAACCACATAATTGCTCTCGTACGGTCTTTGTAACAAATACTTTATATATATACAAATTAACTCTATTTATGCTCTATTTCATTTTCGATAAAAACACTAATATACACATTTACATACTTTGTGCAAAAAATATATTGGATTAATTTGGAATGTAGTACTCATATATATGAAGTAAATAAATAAAATAACAATTGTTATGATTATATATTTCATGTTAGAATCGGAATGAACGCTTCTCTCAAATTATATTTATATTTTAGGACACAATGTCGATACAAGTAAAAGCAAAACATAGACAATCATTGATGGACACTAAGTGTGCAAGTACTAGAACATGCGAACTTGAAATTAAACTTTGATGTGTGCAAACTCAAGCATGGAAAAAATTATTTAATTTAATTTCTTCTCAAACCACTCAATCACAGATCTGATTTTCTAGGGAGAACTAATTTTCTAAATAATGAGCATTATAATATAACTATTTCAACTGCAGCATTGTGTTCGATTGATTCTCCAATAAGACAACATAAAATATAAGATTAACTTATTTGTGTTCTTACGAGCATCATTACAAGAACGTGTAAGTGTGTGTGATAGCATGAGGGTACGGACGAAATAAAGGCATATTGTTCTTCTTGTGATCAAAATTTGTTTTTAAGAAAATCTCTCTTAACCAACTTCATATTTCTCACCACCTAGAATTTTTCCCCAATAAATTCTAATGATGCGAATGATTTTGTAATGGTTTAAAAATCAAATTGTGTATAAAAATTAAAAATTCACAAATTTCCGGAATGTCCCTTATATCTTCTTTGCCTGCAGTAGATTTAATTTCAAACTTTTGTCAATTTGGAATTCAAAATCCAAATATTTTTCCTAAAAGATTAAGAAAAAATCTTTTAGAAATCTAAAGTTTATGTTTAAAATAACAAATTACAGTTATGATAGAAAACCAAATTTTGGGTCCCTAAATTTTTGCACTATAAACGATAAAAGTTTCAAGAAGTTCATACCACATATAACAAAAAACTTGTGAAAAAAACAGCCAAACCTTACACAATCAAAAGCACTAAGATAAAAAAGAAATGCCAAGCTTATGTACCCTCCTACATTTTCGCAATCTTAATACAATAAATTCACTTTGCCCTGTGACTGTATCCTTGCAAAGCTTAGCAAATTAAATTTGCACAAACGTTTACATTTAAAACAATAGTTGCAAATAAAATTTTGCCAAGTTTTGCAAGGATACAGTCACAGGGCAAAGTGAATTTATGTATTAAGATTGCGAAAATGTAGGAGGGTACATAAGCTTGGCATTTTCTTTTAGATCTCATTGCTTTTGATTGTGTAAAATATGGCTGTTTTTTTTTCAAGTTTTTTGTTATATGTGGGATCTCATTACTTTTTCAAGCTCCATTGCATAATTATTTGTTGAAATACAATAATTTTATCAAAGTCGATTAAATTGATACGGTATTCGTTTTACCAATTAACAATAGAATTTAAAATATCTAGTGGTCCAAAGACTTGTTTTTTGTAACCATGTAGGTGATCATTGTCAAGTAACTATAGTTACTTGTTGATTATATTCTTGTAAAAGGCTTATTAAAACCTTAATTCGGAAGCTTTTCATCAAACTTTTTCAACTTTTCCTTTCAAAGGGCACTATATCACTATAACCTTAATGTACATGTAAAATATGAACGTTGTAGCCCCACCCGTTTGGGAAGAATCGCTGGCCGAAAGAAACTGACGAATAAGACAGTAGTAGCAGTAGTAGCAAACATCCTTAAAGTGATTTTGAGCATGTTTCAAGCCATTTTTTTCACCAAGAAAGAATGCTTTTCCCCCAAACAAATTTGGCATGTGTTGTCGGATAACTAAATCCCCTCGAGTTTGATAGTTTTCAAGTTCACATCACGTTTCATGTCGGCTAAGTAACACCTCTAAATCACCCCAACCCTGCTTTCTGTATAAGGTGCCTGAGTGTGTAGCATGCTACGGCTTGGCTGCGGCGCCCTAACGGGCACCTAGATCTATACATTTTAATTAAATGAACATTATTATTTCTTTAATGTAAAGAAAAGCAAGTTCTTATGACATATCTGTCTTTCTCTCTTTTGCATTTGTCTTTCTTGTACAAGAAATTAAATTAAATATATTTGTGCAAAGACAATAACGCTTTAATGCTGTAATATATGAGTTCGTTTTATGTTCGTAAAGAGATCAAACAATAATAAACATCTTATTGCTTACGTGATGACGCAGTTGTAAAGTATGGTACAAGTCACAAAAACTGGCTTCTTCAACGGAGAGAATTTTATTGCAACATTTTATTTTAGCACTTGAACATAACCCGAGTTCTCCGGAAATATAAGCGTATATAAAACGTAAACAAAGAATTTTTATTTTAGTAGCTCATTCTCATTATGAATGGTTCCAATAAAGTTTGAAATGGAGTGGATGATTCGTTAAATACGTAATTTTATTTTACCCATAGGGGCTAACAAAGGTTGCATGCAAATAAAATTAATAATAAACAAATGGGAGTAATTAAGGCGTTGTACCTCATAGTACGGGCTTAGATGGACAAAAAAGGCTCGGGCTCGATTTGCGTGCCGAAATTAATTTTTTGGTTTTAAAATGGTTGGTCTTATCGTACTTTATGTAATCTAGGTGTTCTTCAATTTTTACCGCCGCCATCTTGGAAAAAATGTCCTTTAGCTTTGGATTATTATCTAGAGAAGAAGTTGAATCGATTCTGGCCACCAGAAATACAGTCTTAATGTTTTCCAGAATATGTTTCTTGTATTGTCATGACGGTTGTGACCTTGTTAATCAACAGATGAGAAAGAATTTGTGTCCTTTCGTACGTTTCTGACAAAACTACGTACAAAAGGTTGAGATAAGAAAGAAGATTGTTTCAGTTTTGTCTTGTCCATTCGAGTTTCACGATCTCTCATACACGAATAGTACGTTTTCTCCTTGTAGAATCTAATACTGTACCTCTTACTCAGCTCTTCAGTTAACTTCCCAAGTAAATGGTTTTTAATAGTTGGGAGAGAACGTTCAGGGTCTATTTTACAGTAATCACTTTTAAAGTATTATTGATTGCAATACTCATATAAATGAACTAACATTTCGTCCAAGGAATTATTTGTAAAACCTTCAGTTTGTGGTTCGTATTGTCGGCAGTGGGAATCGAATACCGACCCTCCTAATAACAGTCCCTCCTCTCTCCTCTCTCCCTCTCCTCTCTCCTCTCTCCTCTCTCCTCTCTCCTCTCTCCTCTCTCCTCTCTCCTCTCTCCTCTGCAAACTACAGCCCCCTATTCACGGCATGTTTGTATACATAATCCAACCTACCCAACTAACTCATCAAACACTTTTGTGTACGAGCAAGTTTATTGCCGTAATAACTTGCCCCAGGCTCTTCCTGAATAGTAAGAAGATTCCATATATTTATTCGAAAAGTTTTTTGTGTATTCTCGTCTACTTCAATATGGGTGGAATACTTTTGCTCGGAGAATCTGAGACTTGGGTGCATTAAAAGTTTAGCAAACACGGCTTCTTTGCAAGTCGAATATTTACAGCAGGGATGCAAATTTGTGAAAAAATGAATATGTTTGTAACATTTTTGTTGTGTTGTCGTTCTTAGAGGATACCGTGACGTTATGTACATTGCCTTTACTATATATCAAAGTCGTAGTCACACATTGTTTAATTAAAATATCGTTCGTGAATTAATATACCCTACATACAAAAAAATTAATTATATATTAATACAAGATTTGCTTATCCCCATAAAAGTATTAAATTAATTCAGACAGGGGTGGCATTTGTCTAGTGATAGATTTTCTTTTTGTAGGCCACATTTTAATTCCTATTATTAACATTGTATATGTTTTGAATTTGTAGAAATGAGAATTTGAAGACAATTGATATAGAAAAAGCTTTGATTAGGAAGTAAATTCACCGACATAAATTATTTCCAGAATATAAAAAGAGATCACTCAAACAATGTCAATATGAAAATAAACATACAAATAACACATACATACAGAAAAGTGATGCATTTATGGAAACTTCCATGTCATACGAAGGAACGTGATAGCCTTCGGAATTAAGATTGAATGATTTGTTTGGTCACAGACCAGTTAACAGTTCACGTGCACTTTCAACATAATATACCATACCATAAATTTTTTGTATTTAATTCTAAATATACACACAATTGAACTATTCATTGTTAATAATTTTTAATTAAAATACGGAGTACTTAATGCAACACGTGATTTTTTAAATTTGTATATTGTTTGATAATGACTATTGTATTTTAATCGAAATATTCATTGGATGAGCGTAGCGAGCGAAGCGAAGATTCCATTTCAATACACTGGAGAAAAAATTCCGGAATGTTTTTCCTTTTTTTTCTTTTTGTATTTTCGGCTGTTTGTTAACACGATTCCGGCTAAACCGATACTCCATTTGCGATTAAATTTTCTAGAGGCCTTCGAAATCTTTAAACTTAGAACTGCCACTTTTTTAGCGCAATCAAAAAAATTATTTTTTATGAAAATCGCAATTTTACGATTTTTTCCGATTTTTTAAAACATTCTTTGACTTATAACACCTACATGCTTTATCCGATTGTGATGAATTTTCCACAGATACTAAATGTTGTAAATTTTTATATTTGTGTGAAATTTGAGCGCAATCAAAAAATTATTTCTTATGAAAATAGCAATTTTACAATTGTTTTCGATTTTTAAAATATTTCTTCGACTTATAACACCTACATGCTTTATCCGATTGTAATGATGTTTTCACAGAAACTTAATTTTGTTAATTTATACATTAGTGTTAAATTTTAGCGCAACCGAAAAATAATTTCTCATGAAAATCGCAATTTTACGTTTTTTTTTTTAATTTTGGACTTAAACCACCTATATACTTTATCCGATTATAATGATTTTTTTACAGAACCTTAATTTTATGAATTTATATATTGGTGTGAAATTTGAGCGCAGCCGAAAAATAATTTATTATGAAAATGGCAATTTTACGCTTTTTACGTTTAAAAAAAATCGCTCATCTAACAACGCGCCTGAAAAAGCGTTTGCGAAGCTTCCTAGTTTTAATCTTAATAAAGATGTGTAAAAGAGTAATTGGTTCAATGATGATGATGAGAGAGAGAGAGAGAGTGAGAGAAACCCTGTTTTATAGTTTTATTTTTGTAATAGTTTATAACATTATATTTTGTTTTCTACAGCCCGAGGTAAAACGGTAAATATTCTCCGTGTCTGGTGATATTTTATAATGATGTCCCGTCTCTTAGTATTCCCCTGACTCGTCTTTCTCGCCGCGTGGGTATTGAACCGGTGAATTGTCGTCCCTCAGATGAGGACAAGTTACCCCCCCCCCCCCCCCACTAGGTATTCCGGCCACGTCCACGACCGTGTCGCGGACCCCTGGTCGAATCCCTGTGGATGCCACGGCTCTTCATTAATCATTGTACCAACCGACCGGACGGGAAATCCCCCAGACTTAGCATTCAGTTGGGGAGACGGGGTTGGCTATGAAAAAAGTCAATTATCTTATACGGTGTTAAATGTCTAAAAACCAACCACGATCCATGAGCCAACGTGGTTTATTTTTGATATTACTTTGGACTTTATACTTTGTGTACTTTTTCATTTTTTATTTGTTGTTGGTGTTATTTTTACACGTCCGAATGAATAAAAAGTTATTCGTTGGGACAAAATACATTGTGTTTCCCTTAATGTTTTTTTACTAGCGATGAGAGAGACCTCAGGGAAATTTATGTAGATTTTTTCTTCTTTTGAACTGTTTAAAAATGAAAATAGTATCACACACACACCCACGTACTATTCCTTTACGACGTTTTGTATTAACTAATGCTATTTGTGAGGAATGACTAGTTAATTATTTTATACCCCAGCACAATTTTCATTTTTTTAGATTTATTTTGTGGCATATATATTTAATTTTATGCTTACTGTTTTTACAAAAAAAAATTATAAATTAGAGATTGAACTAGAAAGAGTTGCCTAAGTAGGAGGGTTTACAATTGCAGAGTCTTTCACAAAAGTTACTAATTATATTTTAAGAATTTTGTTATAATATTTTAAGGGTTTTACAGTTTATTTCACAACATAAACTTAAGACATGTATTTCGTATAGCTTAGGCACATTATAAATAATAAATAAATAAATAAATTTTATTTAGAGTCTACCCACTCAGTTATATAACTGATTTTCAGTGGGGGACTTTAAATCAAAGCGACCAAGCCAACCCTGCAGGCCCCGACGCAATCGACGAGTGAGCGATAACCAACCAAAGATCGATATTTTTTGGATGAGCGTAGCGAGCGTAGCGAGCGAAGCGAAGATTCCATTTCACTACACTGGAAAAAAAAATCCGGAATGTTTTTTTTTTTTTTTTTTTTTTTTCTGTATTTTTGTCTGTTTGTCCACACGATTCCGGCTAAACCAATACTCCAATTGCGATGAAATTTTATGGGGGCCTTCGAAATCTCTGAACTTAGAACTGCCACGTTTTTGAGCGCAATCGAAAAATTATTTCTAATGAAAATCGCAAATTTACGATTTTTTTCGATTTTTAAAAAATTTCTTCGACTTATAACATCTACATGCTTAATCCGATTTTAATGATTTTTTTACAGAACCTTAATTTTATGAATTAAGATATTCGTGTGAAATTTGAGAACAATCGAAAAATTATTTCTCATGAAAATCGAAATTTTACGGGTTTTTTCTTTTTTTTAACAATTCTTTCACTTATAACACCTACATGCTTTATCCTATTGTAATGATTTTTTTACAGAACCTTAATTTTATGAATTATTATATTCGTGTAAAATTTGAGCGCAATCAAATAATTATTTGTTATGAAAATAGCAATTTTACGATTTTTTTCTTTTTTTTTAAATTACGATTAAGAAAAAATAAAAGAATAAAGTTAATTTTTTATTTAATTTAATTTAATTTAAAAAAATCGACTTAGTAATAATTTTTTCACAAAACAACAGAAAATCTGCATAACACATGGCAGGTCAATGCACCAATTACGCTCATCCAACAACGCGGCGGGACTTAAGCGTTTTCCTAGTAATAGGAAATATAGCAATCAGTGGTATGGACAGTGCGAACACCCGCGAATCAACGCCAGAATCAACAAGGCCGATTCAGAACAACTCTGAAATTTATTATGTGCTTCGTTGCTAGGACGGCTCCAAAGCCACCGTTTACAAACTCCTAAGACAAGAACTGATGGACTGAAGTCCAAATCAGAAGTTAAAAAACTTCTGACTTTAGCGGGAATCGAACCCTGGACCTTCTGCATTGGAAGCAGATACGCTAACCACAAGACCAACGAGCCACACAAATTGTTAACACAACCAATTGAAAATGCAAATACAGTGAAATCAAAATCGAAATTTGATTTGATTGATTTTTGTATTTTCCCTTTAAATGCAATATTTATATTCGACCCGGTGAGTGGTGATAGATGAGGGTAGTGCACAGTTTTAGACCCCTGCCTTATGTGGGATACGAACCCGCGTCCTCGTAGTGGCATTTACTTCTGACCTGAGACCTTACCGTTTGTGACCGCCCCGGACGGCTGTTGATATTTAAATGTAAGATGTGTCATTATTTTATTTCATTTTTTACGACAAATCAAGGTACACAAAGTGAACTTAAACTCTTGAAGAGAATCAAAGAGGGATTGGCCCCATAGCAAGTTATGCCTGATTCCCCTCATTACAACTAACTAAACATAAACTAAATATATCATAGGATGAAATGAGAGTGTTATGTATAAAACATGAATTGAAAATACCATTTAAATTGCATTTTTGGTTTTAAACGCCCCTTTTGTTTCATAATACAACACAATTTATCATGCTGCTAACCTGGTTATCACACAAGACTGCAAACAGAATGTGAATTTGTCTACCCGACGTCCTAGTTCTTGACAAGGGTGCGACGCCCCTTACAACCCCCACCTTTATACCCCCCCCTTACACCTCTACCTCATTAATCATAGATTACATTTACAGCTGGTCATTGAAATCTTCTCGGAAAATATCGGACTTTTCAAGACTTTCCACGTCTAACTTCCCGTGGATTTCCAGGTGTTTGAATCAGCCATTCACCCCAGCGCACTCTGTGACAGAGCTAGAAACTATTGCGCGCCATTAGTTATGTTACCTTGACAGCCTGAATGTACTCCGCGGAACTAGAAAGAAGTCCAGAGCATATTTTATAGGAACGATTGAGCAATGGTTGTTAGGAAGTTGAATGGGTGTGGTTCGATGTATTCATATGGATGGGGTGGGATGAATATTTAGGTCACTGGCTTTTAGTGTCACCGATCAAATAGTTTGGTTTATGTCTGTGGCAATGGAAACATAATAATATGAAGGATATAATATAAAATTTGCATAAACGTGTTGTATAGTTCTTCTAGCTTCAGTTAGCCTTCATTTACACAAAAGTAACTTATTTGGATTGTTTTGATAGTATTTTTATTCATAAAATTAAGTTTAAACTTTTTTTTCAAATTTTGGCGGGAAAAAAACTCGCACAACGTCACCATCCAGCCTTCATGATATTAATCCACCAATCACGTTATTATTAATAAAATAACAGCTACTTGTGTTCTGAGATTGATAAAAAAGGTTGATAAAAAAACAAAAAACGTTCTCTTTCTCAGACTCGCGTTGATTTGAAGTCCCCCACTGAAAATCAGTTATATAACTGAGTGGGTAGACTCTAAATAAAAATTTGTTTATTTTATTTTATTTAAAGAACCGGCACCTCCACCATTTTCAAAATTCTGGACAAATTTCCTGGCACCTCTAGTTTAATTAGGCACTGGGTCCAAAACGTGAAGAAATAAACCAATTTTCTTGAGCGTATATAGAACGTTAAAGATGTACCATTTATATTTTAATATATCTTGACCTCGTTTAAATATTTGCTATTTTTTTTTTTTTTACAATTTTGAATAGTTTTTTACATTTTCTCCTTATTTCAATATTTTGATATAGAGTTTAAATATCGCTATCAAAATATTTCCACTTAACGATATCGCATTGAAATAACGATATCTTGACCAGGGGGTCTACTTACTAATTGTGACAACGGTAGATCGACAGCGAGAAGCGACAATAGTCGACCGAAACGACAACTTTAGTGAGAAGAGCAAGGGAGAACTGACACCTTGAAATTAAATAATACTTACTTACATTTGCTGTATTTAGTTGTTTATTACGTTAAGGAAACATTGACAGACTTCATTAAATAAATGTTTAACTGTTGCCACTTGAATAGCTGCAATCAGATGCCTGACTTTTGTCACTAAAGGTGCCACTGTCGATCGACTTTTGTCACTTAGTAAAGAGACCTCCTACCCTTATATAAACCTAAAACTAGGAACTAGGAAAACGCTAAAGTCCCGCCGCGTTGATGGATGAGCGTTTTTTTTGTAAGTTTTTTTTTGCGTTTTGTGCGTTTGTTTGCACTTTTCCTTTGCAAGTGCTTTTTGAATGCATTGTGGAGGTGATTGTTGTCAAGTTTCTATTGTTATTTGTTAATTGGTATTATAAACTTCAAAAAAATCATATTAAAACCTTTATTTCTGTAGATTCTGACTAATTTTTTCAACTTTTTCTTTCGAAAGGTACTACATCACCATAACCTTAATGTCCATGTGAAATCTGAACGTTGTAGCTCTACCCGTTTGGTCAGAATCGGCCCAAATGTGACGAAAATATCGCACTAAAAATTGAAAAACTAATATTAAAACCTTTATTTCTATGGATTCTAGCTAACTTTTTCAACTTTTTCTTTCAAAAGGTACTACATCACCATAATCTTAATGTCCATGTGAAATATGAACGTTCTAGCCCCACCCGTTTGGTCAGAATCGGCCCAAATGTCACGAAAATATCGCACTAAAAATCGAAAAAAATCGTAAAAGTACGATATTTATGAGAAATATTTCTTCGATTGTACCCAAAAACAATACACCTCTAAGTTCAGAGAAAACGAAGGTCCGGTCAAATTTTCATCAAGATCGCGTATGCCGTTTGCCCGGAATCGAGCGAACAAACAGACGGAAAAAAAAAAAAAAAAAAAAAAAAAAAAAAAAAAAAAAAAAAAAACACCCGAGCTAAATTTTTTGGGGGGTCAGTGAAATTGAAGTCTTCGCTTCCGCTCGCTACGCTCGCTCGCTCATCCAATTACACAAGATAATATCTCCAACATTTCTCCCGACAGATTCCACATACAGCAACCATATTATTGGAACAAGTAATCTAGTTTACATACATTTTAACAATTGTCTATATGAAATCCTTGGAGTGACCTTCCAGTGACCCTGGCTAAGGACCAACCTCTCTCCTCTCTCTCTCTCTCTCTCTCTCTCTCTCTCTCTCTCCTGAAGTGGTGAATCCCCCGCTCTCTTTCCCCCATAACTCTCGCTTTGTTCACCCACACTCATTTGCATGTAAAGGACTCTCACAAAGTTAACCCCCAAATTTACCCTGTGGAGCTTAAGTACAGTCATTACATGGAAAATTGACCACATCATAAAGTTGGTCAGTCGGTATTCTGAACACCTTTTCCTGTCATGAAACAGGTGAATTGTCAATTATCGAATTGTATGTAATTGTAAATTTATCAAACGAAGTGAATAATATTTATTTGTTCAGTATGAAGGATTGTATCATTACGCGAGGAATTTACACATAGAAACTTCTACTACCTATGTTGATTAAGTACTTGATTAAGTTTTACTATACTATTACCGTTTAGTTAATAGTTTGTGGTACCATTGAGTAAAGATTTTCTACGCTCAATACTGTACTCAACGCTACTACAGCACTGAAAAATACGAATAGTTCGACATTGACAACAGTTGTCACCATAAAAACAATGAGAATAACAGTTATTATTAGTGTATATGTTATTTAATATCCAGAACTATTCAGTTTATTAATATAAATAAATGGTTTTGGAAATATAACATGTTTAATATAATATTATACAACGTTGTTTGTTGTCAAGTTTGAAAGTCACTGCTACCATCTAGTATAGATTGTCTAACCTCAATACTATGCTCAATGTTCCTTCTTTCCTGAAAAATTCAAATCATTCGACATTGACAACAGCTGTCACGATAAGAATAACAGACTTTTATCGTATATTTTATTAAATGCACAATAATTCCAGAACTATTCAGTTGAATATGATAACTGGATGGTTCTGAAAATATTACGCGGTTTCAAAAAATAAAACAACTGAGAGTGTTACGAAATTAGGTTTCGAGTCTTTAGACGAGTGAGCGCAGCGTAACGAAGTCTTTCCTAACGCTACTCGATCGGGCCTTGGCCGTGAGCATTGTCTGTATAATGTATGTATGTCTGTCCGTCCGGGCTCATACGGCCGAACGGCCAAATAGATTAAGCTGAAATTTTAAACACACATCCGTGAACAAAATGAGCAATATCCATTGCGATTTAAGCTCACAAGAAATAAAAAATTGAAAAATTTAAATCTAGATTGCAAATGTTTAAAATAACCATTAGTAAAATAGAACACAGCCTGTGAAAGTTCGCGATCAGCCAATGTTTATTATTTTGGTTTTGGTTTTTGTTATGCATGGCATTCATTCTGTAAATATGTAATGATGACTCTCAAGGATACTATTATTCACTTCGTTTGGGCTGGTGATGATCTACAAGAAACAGTGAAATAATGTCAATCTTAAAGTAATATGACATACAATATAATTTATAAACTATAGCCTACTTTATTCTAACCTATGCATGGAAGTCGTACGCTTCCGTTTGCCTAAGTTGTGCATATTAGAACCTTTAGCCAAGAAAATGGCTCTGTATACTAATCGTTAAGGTAAGGCGAGGAAGAAAGTGACGTATTTTATCTCGCAAACATCAGCTGGTAAGTAAGGAAGTATATTAGTTCCCAAAACTAGAATGCGAGCTCTGGCAGTCGTCGCCGGGGACCCCCCAGATACTCTGACGACCTTCCCAACGACGACGAAAAGGCAAAACTAACGATGACAAAGACGATGACGACCACGACGAGAGAACCCTCCTTTTCTTTCGCCTTTAAGCCATTAATTTTTCATACATTGACGCTGGAGAAAGTACCTGTTCTAGGGGTCATACACCGGCCGTTCCATTTAGCCTGGGGTGTAGCCAATCTGGTCAACAAGGGGCTGTGACCACAAATGTTTGTGTAAAGATTATACTAGGGAAACGCCAAAGTCGTTGTTAGACGAGTGAGTGAGCCATGTGTTGAGTACTTACTAACATATTACTTTTCTTCCCCCTACCTATAGGCCTCCCTAGCTTATCATAGGCTAGAGTGGCGCATTATGGCCTTACAATTGACGTGTTCTTATACAAACTAAACTTAAAAACACTACTATTTATACCACAATATAATTATCTAACTTGAATGCAAATGTTCTTGGGTACTCAACACATGGCTCTCTCACTCGTCTAACAACGACTTTGGCGTTTCCCTAGTATCTTAATCAAGAGAATGTCGAAGAAAAATAAACCTCAACTAGAGTTGATATTTTATGGTGGAGGTGCCGGGTTTGAAAATATCCCCCCCCCCCCTAATGGTCATTACAAAGGTTCTGTATAAACATTATTTGAGGACAATGTCAACAAGAAATACATGTCGATCAGAGGTCGTGTTAGGTTTTTATCTTGAAAGGTGACACGCACATAAGTTATATTAGTTTTGTCTGAGACGAGAAAACAGCTTCATAATTATTTCACGACTGAGTTCATTTTGTGTATGTTAGCCGTACATATGAGTTCGCTAGAGCGTAGATTAACTTGCTGAAATACAATCTCTTTCTCTCACAAACCAGCCATGCGGGGACGTGGAGAGATTTAAAACTTGGCGTCCATTCTTTGGCGAACATCTCGTGCCTACATTACAAAGAAAACTCTGTACTGCCACGATGATAAGCACAGCTCGTAGGTCTTGTGGTTAGTGTCTCTGCTTCCAATGCAGAAGGTCCCGGGTTCGATTCCCGACAAAGTCAGTAGTTTTTTATCTTATGATTTGGACTAAAGTCCATCAGTTCTTGTCTTAGGGATTTGTAAACGGTGACTATGGAGTCATCCTAGCAACGAGGCACATTTTAAATTTTAATGTTGTTCTGAATCGGCCTTGTTGATTCTGGCGTTGTTCCGCGGGTGTTCGCACTGTCCATATCACTGATTGCTATATTTCCTGTCAAAAAAAATCGATCTTTGGTTGGTTATCGCTCACTCGTCGATTACGACGGGGCCTTCAGGGTTGGCTTGTTTGCTTTGGTTTACTGTCCCCCACTGAATATCAGTTATATGACTGAGTGAGTAGTCTCTAAATACGGATTTATTTATTGTTATTTATTTATATCAAGAACAGGACGTAAACCATTTTTGCACTAAACGGTTTGTAAACTTACCTTGTTACTATGAAAAATCAGTCATTACTAATTGAAGAATAAGTTACTACATTACATTGTTTAAAACGTAGATGAATTAAGATTATTTACAGCGATTTTAAATAGTACAACAAGGTCCCTCTTTTAATATATTTAATACTGGTGCTTCATTGTTTATTATGCCCCTATTGACTGTCACATTGTCAATGCATTTTAATCTGTATTGTTTCCATGTTGAAGTGAATGATCGACCAGCAATTTGAATGAACTTCATTATTTCCTTTATGTTGTGTTTATTTGTGCTGTCAATAATTTTTGCTTAGTATGATAACCAAATAAATACATACCAACGTCAATTGTTAAGAATAATTAATAATACCGCATGTAAAATTGAAATCTATGTCTCGAGTTCTTTTCATTTAACAAATTACAATTTTTGTTTTTAACTGTTGCTTAGCATTAATGCGTTTAATAATAATAATCAAAACTCATTTCCAACAACGTCAGGTTGAGTGGTGTTCTTCACACCGATATCTAGGGCACGGAACAATTTCTTCCAGAGATTGCTGGGCTCAGCGTTTCTTCATCATCAACAACTTCACCGTCATCTTCATCCTGCATCTGCTTCTCTACCAGTCTACCCCACTCCCCCCTGTCCCCCCACAGCTTCACTTCCATCACCTGGTTCCACGGTTCACCTCGCTCTCCACCGTCTCCTTCGACCAATCTTTCCCTTCTTTCTCTTGATCTTCCTACTTTTCTTTTACCTGCTGTTTCAAAGTCGCGTCTTGGGATCCTATCCCTTTCCATCCTCTTCATATGCCCACACCATCTTAAACGTTCTCCTTCCTAATTTAAACCTCAATTTCTCCAGACCTAATTCCTTTCTTATAACGTCGCTTCTAATCCTGTCCAGTTTTGTAACCCCCTTGATACTCCATAAAAACTTCATTTCTGCTACTTCCAACTAACTCTCTTCCTTTGCTCCAACTGTCCAGGTTACTGCACCGAAAGTTAGTATGGGTATGAACTATGCTCTATAGAAAAGAACTTTGCATCTCTGTAAAAAAAGCTCATAAATACATACAAACATACAATCATTTTATTTTTTTATTTTAAAAAATTATACTTTTGATTATTGGTTGATTGCTGAAATTGTACTGTACTTAAATTTAATTAGATGAGCGTAGCGAGTGAAGCGAAGATTTCATATCACTACACCGAAGAAAAAAATCCGTAATGTTTTTTTTTCAGTATTTTTGTCTGTCTGTTAACAAGATTTCGGCTAAACCAATTCTTCAATTGCAATGAAATTTTCTGAAGGCTTTTGAAATCTTTAAAAACTTAGAACTGCCACGTTTTTGAGCGCAATTGAAAAATTATTTCTCATGAAAATCGCAATTTTACGATTTATTTTCGATTTTTAACAAATTAATTCGACTTAAAACACTTACATGCTTTATCCTATTGTAATGATTTTTTCACAGAACCTTTATTTTATAAATAAATATATTTGTGTGAAATTTGAGCGTAATCAAAAACTTATTTCTTACAAAAATAGCAATTTTACAATTTATTCGATTTTTAAAACATTTTTTCACTTATAACACCTACATGCTTCATCCGATTATAATAATTTCTTTACAAAACCATAAAATTATAAATTTATATATTCGTGTAAAATTTGAGCGCAATCAAAAAATTATTTCTTGTGATAATCGCAATTTTACGATTTTTTCGATTTTTAAAATTTCTTTGACTTCTGAAATGAAATGATTTTTTCACAGAACATTAATTTTATGAATTTAAATATTCGTGTGAAATTTGAGCGAAATCAAAAAATTATTTGTCATTAAAATACAATGTTGCGCTTTTTTCGTTTCTAAAAATTTACGCTCAACAAGAACGCGCCTGAAAAAGCGTTTGCGAAGCTTCCTAGTTAGTAGGTATTGTCATGAAAATAACACTGGTACAGTTAAAATGACGGTTGTTACATTTAGTAAGTTCTTCTCAACCTTAAAAGGATTAAAACTTGTAATCGTTGGAACTAACACAAAATTTAGATTTTTTTTAATCTCTATAAAAAATACTTTGGTTATAGTCCTACTTTCGTTGGCCGTCAGCAAAGTCAGCATCGATTGTTAACCCCAATGAGTTGATCTAGTTCACAACTCAATGAGCGATCGTTTAGTGAAGTCAGCGGTTTGGATAAAATGCGGTGAATCCCAACAAACAATGAAGAGTTGTGTGGTGTCATTGGTTTGATAATTTAAAATACGATTGTGAAAAACCAATTTACAACTAACAGTTTATTAGCCCTACATGAATTATTCGGAGGGTGAATGGTATTATATCAATCATTTAAAACAGTTGACAGGTGACATTTTATTTACGTAATGTTTAAATTTACTTTCTTTTATAGGACTTGCTTATTAGTTCACTTTAATTTTGAGTATTGTCCGTCATCGAGGAATGACGATAAATAATAACAATACAAGATAAACTACAATATGGTCTTTAAACATATTGTCCTTGATCCAAAACTTTAACAAACAGGTTTGTCATGTGGCTTAGGCACCTTAAATAACAAGAGCATCGGTAAGTGCCGGAGGTTCTGGGTTCTAGACTTCTAGCCCCAGTTGGGGAAAAATATCGACGAGGATTTTACTACTTTTAATTCTAAACTATGTGGTAGTAGATTGCGACGGGGGTGGGGGAGGGCTATCTACCAATAACTACGTTCTAATTGCGAAAAATTTATTTGTGTAAAATATATTTCATTGGATGCGCGAAGTGAATACCCCTACTTCAATTTCACTTACACTGAAAAAAAAAGCTCGGATGTTTTTTCTCTGTTTGTTTTCTCTCTACCGGGCAAACTGCATATGCGACATTGATGATATTTTTATTGACACCTTCTAAATCTCTGAACTTAGCACAATCGAACAAATATTTCATATGAATCTCTTACTTTTAAGATTTTTTTCGATTTTTAATGCGATATTTTCGTGACATTTAGTCCGCGATTAGGCAAACGGCTACTTTGATCTTGATGAAACTAAACAGAAACGTTTGATATCACGGAACTTAGATACGATATGATTTTGGTGAAAATCGAAGAAATATTTGCAATGAAAATCGTACTTTTAGGCAACGATATATCAACCACAAAAGCTCATCTATCAACCCGACTGGAAAAGCGTTCGCGAAGCTGCCTACTAGATGTAGGCCTAATATTAATTCATTCGCTAATTTTTCTACTTGAGAACCAAAATAAATTCATAGTAGTTTTTATGTTTGAACAGTTAGCACCAAGTTCAAATTAAAAATTTTGCTCAAATAATAGAGAAATCAGTTAAATTCTTTTAAACACAACTCCGATGTTTTCAGTTTGGTCTGCACACGGTCGTCGCGATCTTGTCAAGTAATGACGCGGTCATAACGAGGCCGTTACGCCGCAGCTAGAGCGTCGTGACGATTAGTCGCCGACCCCTGTTAGGCAGTCAACCCGTCGTACAGTCCTAGTTAGCAAGGAAACTCCCAGACTAATACCACGCATTGCTACGTTGAGCCTACTTCGAAATAAACCCTGTTCATTACACTCCTGTGTTTGGGAATGTTTAGAAGATCTAATTTCTAACAAACTCTCTAGAACTCTCTCGAAACTCACTTCTTTGAGAGAAACTTTCTCTTATCGTACAAAATCGTAGTACCTTTAGAAACTTCTGGGACTTTGTGTGGTAACTTATTGTTAATTTCTTGATGTAATGTAGACATAGATGAAATAGATTGTTTGATTGTTTGGAGTGATGAACAGGGAAGCGTAAAAGACTCGTTTGGGATGTCGTTGGTTTGGTGTCTGCTTACTAAAATCTCAACTTTTTACATTACATTGACAATATTAGAGAGAGATATTCTAATGTTAATTTTATTTTTATTGGCAAAATTAACGCTATGTAACCTTTTCTTACTACTAATCACAAAAACAACGGACATGAGTTAGAGAATACAGTGACAGTGACAGTTTTCGTCCAAGAATATGTTTTTAATTATTATTCAGTTAACAATTTTTCTGAAAACAATACACAAATATTTATCTATAATGCACCAACAATCCAGAAGTCACTAAGTCAATCGTCTCGGTAGCTTAGGGGTTAAATTTTCTGACCGGTAATCTCGTACGGGCAAACCAGGCTGAGATAGATTTTGTAATTTCTAATGGATTTCCAGAAGTATGTAACTTACTTTATAACGTGCTACGATTTTGGCACATAAATAGATAGATCAATAGATTTATAGCAAAATCTGGCGTTTGGTCGTGTTACGTTTTTACGTAATCTATTTAATACGACATATTTTAAAGGGGATGTTTGGAAAATGGCTGGTTCGATCAGAATATCTTTCCAATCAAAAATATTTATCTTAGAATTAATTCATTTCGAATTATTCACATAAATGGGTAAAAGCCTAGTTTTACACAGAGAGGAATGTTTTCAAAGATAACATCCTAATAGGAAACTGGCGCCGAGAGGCACGGGGGTTTATTATTGTTCCAGAGTCCTGGGAGAACGTTTAAACGCCCAGTCGAGCTCGTAATCGTTCGCGGGAAATCTAGTGTGATGTCGGTTTAAATAAAATGTAAGGGTTGTTCTTTTCTTTAAGAGTGAGGATAAAAATGTTTCTATTGAGAGATGATTTTACATGAATAATTTATAGTGTATTCGTTTTAATGTTTTACCCTAAATTACTCAATTAAAAATACACTTATTAATGAAAATATATAAATAATGGTCAATGCTTTAATTTGGAGAGACGTTAAGCAACAAAACTCAATCAATGACACGCACAGACGGATGTACAGACTAAAAATAATGATTATGGCAGTTTTCCTTCTAAATTATGTATATGTATGTTCACAATGTGAGAACTATAATAAATAATTGTGCTGTCAATATATTTAAGCAATAATCATTCTAAATTTCGACGTTGCACAAAACATTGTGTCATCTGTTCGATTTTCTTAGTTCAAAAGATAAAACCCAGATATATTCAATATAGAAGAGAAAACTGAAGAAACGTAAATGTATGAATCTATAATTTTACGTCATCTAAACATGAGGCAGAAGAGATTCATCATTTTCTGAAATACACGATCTCAACATATTCACAAAAAAACATGGCTGTATTTTCTTTATTTTATTCTGAATTCACAATAACCCACACAAGCTAGATAATACATTCCTAATAATATTTACCTCATTCTAAATTCAAACAGAGTAAGAGAAATCTATTCCGGTTGACATTTCAATTGACATAGCGGTGTATGCTATGTAAATGTGTCAAATAAAATTGTGCGTTATATTGTTGAACGGTTGGTAACGCCAAACATAACAAATTTCTATTGGCATAACTAAATAATACGGATAAAACGTAGTGGATTTCTGAAATAATTAATTCGATATCAGTTAGGGTGGTTTTTAAACGAGACAAATCAATTACAATGAAACAAAAACTATTTTGTTGGTTCGATTATTTTCTTTACCCTTCAGAAATGTAATTATATTTAATCCTAGATTCTCTTTTGGAACCTGGAATGATTCTTTTGTTCACACCAGAATTTAAGTTAACATTTTTTCTCCGCAAGCGGCTAAGGGTGACAGTACATTAGGATGGTTTTCTAACGGGGCACGCTTTGACATCGATCCTCTTCACCCCTACTCCCACAGTTAAGATCATTCTTATGGCTATCGAAAAGGCGAGTAAAAAGGCAATGCCCATCTCGCAAAGATAAGCTGGTAAGAAGATGAATATTTTATAATCTCGGGTACTAAAGGCGAGCTCTGGCAGTCGTCTTCGAGGACCCCTCTTCCCAACACCAAACCCCCCATTGACGAATAATGATTTTAAAATCATTTTGTTTCCTATCTGCCACTCGCGGGTGTTCAGCATTGGTTTCTCCAAACAATCTAGGTGCCCGTTAGGGCGCCGCAGCCAAGCCGCGGTGCGCTACACACTCAAGCACCTTATACACCAAGACAGTTGGAGTTGGGGGATTTCGAGGTGTTACCCAGCCGTCATGTAACGTGATGTGAACTTGAAAACTATCACAATCGAGGGGATTTAGGTACCTGACAACACATGCCAAATTTTATTGGGGTACGACCATTCCTTCTTGGTGAAAAAATGGCTTGAAACATGCTCAAAATCACTTTAAGGATGTTAGCTACTCCTACTACTGCTACTACTGCTACTTACATCTAATACGTCGGCCCGCGATTCTGACCAGACGGGTGGGACTACAATGTTCATATTTTACATGGACATTAAGGTTATAGTATTATAGTCTCTTTTGAAAAAAAAAGTTGAAAAAGTTTGTTGGAAGGCTTCCAAATAAAGGTTTTAAAATAAGCCTTATACAATCAACAAGTAACCATAGTTACTTGACACTTGTTGACGGTATAAGCAGAGTACGGCGGGAAAGTGCGATACGTAAACAAATGGCGGACATTTTAAATTTTGCTTCTATGTGTGAAATGAGAAAAGTTGTCATTATACTCTCATAAAACAAATCAGAAACCGTCCCTGACCTAGGCCCAGATGTAGAAAATTATTTATAATACAACAGTGTAGGTCTAAAGTTCCATTAGGCTATAGGACTAGATAAAATTATTACTTACATTACATGTTTGGCAAGCCTAGCCAACCCTAGGCCAGCACAACATAGTTCTGTCACACAATACACACAAACACAATGTCGAAGCAAGGTGTCAAAATAATATGCGCTTGCTCATCTGTTTGTTTACATAATTGCAACAATCAAATCATTTCACGCAACTCGTCTTTCGATTGGCCCGCGTTTATGAAGGCACTGCCATCTAGAATAAATAAAGAACTTTTTCGAGCTCTTTGCTATACGCATATCTTTTTAAAGTGTCAAACGAAAACGACTTCGTTTTCAAATTGCGTTTTCAACAGTCATCTCCCACGAACTCAAGAATTGGGGTCCAGTCCTTATACCGTCGTTATACCATGGTTATACCACCTATACCCAGGATGTACATGAATCCGGGTCTAGATATTTTACATCCTATATTGTTATTGCTAATACCATAGAAATTAAATCAACTTTGATAAAATTATTATATTTTAACATATAATTTTGTAATGGAACTTGAAAAAGTAATGAGATCACACACATAACAAAAAACTTGTAGAAATACAGCCAAACCTTACACACTCAAAAGAAATGAGATCTAAAAAAAGGGCCAAGCTCATCTACCCTTCCACATTTGCGCATTCTTAATTCATAAACGTACAGTGTCCCATAACAGCATCCTCGAAAAGCTTGGCAAAATAAAATTTGCATGTTATTACGTTTTAATTAATTAGAAAAAAGAACTTGGATGAACTATTTCGTTTAAATTAATAATCGCAAATTCTATTTTGCCAAGCTTTTCGAGGATGCTGTTATGGGACACTGTACGTTTATGAATTAAGAATGCGCAAATGTGGAAGGGTAGATGAGCTTGGCCCTTTTTTTAGATCTCATTTCTTTTGAGTGTGTAAGGTTTGGCTGTATTTCTACAAGTTTTTGTTATGTGTGTGTATCTTCTACGCTAGTGTGATTCATTGTGACCTTATGGTTACCGCGCCCTTAAACCAAATGGACAATAAATTATATTGTAATCGCTGATTTTGTAGTTTTAATTTATTTTACAGGAATCGGAGGGCGTGATTAGATAAGCACTTAAAGGAAAATAAGTATAAATACATATTATGATAGAAGGCAATACAAAATTACTATAGATAAATTTTTAAGTGGTTTTGGTTTTGATGTTAAAAATGCTACAAAATTCTAATTTTACTAAAAATAATGTTTTTGATACCTATTGAGAAACAGTTTAGCAATGTATTCCAGCGCTTTACGTGACTATAGCCTATTGAATTGAAATGATCCCATAATTAATCATTTACCATTTGAAGTGCAAGAAACATCTTACAATTTAAGGTCTTGGTGCAAAGGAATAAATAGATGTTACAAAATGCTAAATTTAACAAAATTAAAACTAAATATTATAAATTTAAATGCTAAAAATGTATCTCTAACAATGACCAATGCAATTAACTAAATGCTATCCCCTGTGAATGTATAATAACAGCTTGTGATAGGAAATAAATCCACGAATTGAGTCAAACTCTTTTGCATTCTCTGTGAATTGTCTCAGAAAACCACCGCAACCTGTTCCAAACCACGACTAGATTTATTTGCGCCTCTTTGGCAGAAGAAACGGCTTCATCCATTCAAAGAGAAAAATAAAATTCCCTCCTCTAAATCAAGCTCTTCTTTATCGATTTGAAATATTTGAATAATGTCGTAAACCGAGTCTTCAATCTGGTCCTGTGACTTGTTTCGCTTGGATTGGGATGTCTTCGTGATGCTGGATTGCTGAAGTCTTTGGAGTGTGTGTAGGTGTTGAGATGTGAGACGGTTCGACTGACGCGTGAAGGAGGGGGGAGGGGGGGGGGGTAACGAGGTTTGGCTCCTACGCCCTCATGTCCGACGGGGGACAGGCCAAGTAGGCTACACTCGTTGACAAGAGTAAATCAAGGTTTATGAAAAACTTCATGTTCTATCACCGATTGAATCACATTTTGTAATTTCTTACCAATAATATGTTATCAATTTCCACTTGCGTGAGTGTTTCTCGACTAATTTAATGGAAAAGATACCAAAGTACGCCTTAAAGATAACATTGGTAATCATTTGTAGTGAATCAACAATAAAATCCAAAATGTTAGTTATTTATTTTATTGAGTAAGATATTTTCATATCTTATTCAGTCAATTTTTTGTTTCTTCAATGTCGATTACGAAGCCGTAGACCTGCGTATAGAGCTTTCTCCTGAAAGAAAATCAAACATGTTTCAGACCTTAAAATCACAACACGTGTGTTTCTACTTTACTAAATTACGATATAATAAAATAGTCCTATGTGTCTAAGGGATAGTTTTAAAATTCATTAAGATTGAAAAGGAGAGTTTTTTGTGGTTTTTAAATTTAAACATTCAATGATAAAACCTACGATTTCATAGGTTATATTAGATCGTTGTTTGTAAAGGCTTAATTATAAATATCAGTGAACAATATTGATTAGAAGTTATTTTAAAACGCTGATGACAATAGAGTGAATAGACCCTTCAGTGAAATTAAAAACCCTACCGTCAACATTAAAACCACGCCAAATTTCATTAATTCAGTTATATCTCGCATAACTACACAAAGTCGAAAATAGTTTCATTAGAACTTTTTCCGGTACTTTTTTTTCAGTTTTTGTAATTTGTTCTGGTTTTAATTACTGATTCAAGTACAGTTATTTATTCTGTTATTAAAAATTCTACTGATAATTATGTATAAAATTATTTCATGTAAGATATATATAGTCACATCAAAACTTCATAGGACCTATAAGCCAATGTTTTAAACACGAGTATTCAGCAAAACTTGGGCACAAACATCTATATAATCAATGGTTAAACTCATATTAAAGGGGTATTCACCCGCTAAACTTAACTTATATAATTCATTTACGCTTACTAGTTTTGAATTAAGAAAGTAACATAAAAATTATTGGCCCACCATGACCCGACAAAAAATTGAGAAACTTGGTAATTTTCGAGCATCGGCAAAACACTTACATAAGAAATAACATTAGTGCGATCTTTATGCGCCGTGACCTTGGAGGATTTTGATCTAAAGAAATATCAGCCATTACTGACGTACTCGACAGCCTTTTTTGTGAATCTGATATGTTTTGTTTTGTAATTTGGGCAAGTAGTTCGGTCAAAATATGCAGGTTACCAAGAAAGTGTGTGAATTTGGAATTCATATTTATGAGTGCTTGAGTGTATATTTGTGCACAGTTTTAAGACACTATAATATGTTAGATTAGAAATGGCCATTTTAGATTATAGTACAATGCTCTAGTGTCTATGTGGAACAAAAATCAGCAGGTCAAAGCCGATTTCAGAAAATCCCCAAAACGCAAATTTTCGCAAATTAAAAAAAGTGAAAAAAAATCGTGTAAATTTACAATTACAAGATATAATTTTTAAACGGTCATTTAAGTGTGCTTTATAATATTATGTAATAAAAAAATTTTTTTTTGTGGTAATTGACCCGAGTAACGAATCTTTTTTTATTTATTTATTTATTTTTTCATGTAAGAGTCTATACGGTACAAGTACCATTTTACGTAGACAATCCTAATAAATATATAAATAAAGTTAAAATTAAAATAACATTAATACACTGAAAAATTTACAAATAATTATATGGTGATGAACAATAATCAAATATATCAAAATTATAAATGCAACAAAACATAAGAGTAAATAATGTTTAGAAAATAAAAATATTGTTATAGAATAGAGGGGGAAATGCTAATGACCTTCAACTGCAGTCCAAACACGGATTGATTTTTTAAAAGAATTAAAATCGGAGAATATGTCGAGCTTTGGTAAATTAGGTAAATTATTATAAAATGAAGGTAAACGAAATCTTCTTTCTGATCTTGTGAACATAATAATTTTGTTTTGTAAACTCACCCCAAAGTGTCTCGCTGATGAGTTTCCCGGTCATGTAGGCCAAACATGTAAGCCCGGCGTTGAAAAAGTAGAGGGCTATACAGTGGTACCAACGTAACAGACCGAATATTGGATATATCCAGATAGTGCAGGACCTTTGCAAGAGTCCCATTCTAAAAATACAAAATTATATATATCAAATCAATAATAATATTTATAATCTATAATCTGTAGGCTATATATTTCATCTTTATATTATTAATATTAAATGTCAATGTAATCAAAATTATTGTCATACTTTACATTGTTTTTGTAATATAAATATTTTAAACTGTACTTAAGAGTGTGCAATAGTAGTTATTTTTTTCTGGAACTCTTACTGAAGCCAGTTTTTATCAGACTTTGCACATAGCTTATGGTCATGTATATTCAGTCCTCTATAGTGGAACAGTTTTTTTAAACAATCACAAAAAACTAAATAAATGAAATGTATTTTTAAGATTTGGGATTTTTGTAAAATCATCAAAATTAATAAATTTCGGAATTTATTAGTGTGTTATGCTTAACAATGTTTAGTAATATTTTACTATAGAAGAGTGACCATATCCTTTCTAGAAAATTGTGCAAAATTGCATATTAATCGAATGACAACTGGAAGCAGGAATAAAAGTTTCAAATAGCTATAGTAGACTCAAACTCAAGTTCATTTTTTATTTCTGCATTTATGTAACGATTATTTAGTTATACTTTATAATTCGGAAATAATCCAGACGATATGAAGTATGTACTTACACAGAAAAGTAGAAGGTCATGAAAAAGATTAAAGCCTTGAGATCCGCCCTGACAGACTTCGGATACGGTTTGTGAGTGATGACGAGCTCTACGAGGGCTAGCGGGACGATGGTCGTGTGCATCATATGATTATCCCACCTCCTGGCGTGTGTAGTTGCAAAGTCGTACGGATCCAGCAGTCGCGGGTCTGTGTTGTAGATCACCCAGAAGTTGAAAGCCACACACTGTAATAATATAGTAATTTAATAGCGTTTTATTTATTTAAATCTTACAGGACACAGTATTGCATACAATTATAAAAATTAAATAAATAAATAAATTGTATTTAGAGTCTACCCACTCAGTTATTTAACTGATTTTCAGTGGGGGACAGTAAATAAAAGCGACTAAGCCTACTCTGTAAGCCCCCGCGCAATCGACGAGTGAGCGATAACCAACCAAAGATCGATGTTTTTAATAGGAAATATAGCAATCAGTGGTATGGACAGTGCGAACACCCGCGGATCAACGCCAGAATCAACAAGGCCGATTCAGAACAACTCTGAATTTATTATGTGCTTCGTTGCTAGGACGGCTCCAAAGTCACCGTTTACAAACTCCTAAAACACGAACTGATGGACTTGAGTCCAAATCAGAAGTTAAAAAACTTCTGACTTTGTCGGGAATCGAACCCTGGACCTTCTGCATTGGAAGCAGATAGGCCTACGCTAACAACAAGACCAACGAGCCACACAAAACAAAGACAGTACTTCCTCCGATGACGCGTAATGAAGACGTGTATACTCAAACCGGCGTCGGTGGTATCAGCTATCGACTCGACACCCTCGCAGGGGCTTACGTGCAACGTCTTCACACAGGCGGCAGGAATGAGGTTCACGACCTCGTTTCGCGTCCTCGAGCCTTCTGACCTCTACCCCTCTTCAAGTACCCTTATCCGCCTTTTGCCTTTTAATTCGTCTAACTCTATAAATGTCATGTTCTCTTGTTGTCTTTGATGTAATGTTCATCTAAAATTGTAACTCTGTAATCACTGTGTCAGGCTACAGAGGGTCAAAATTGCCCTGCATTAGCCTTCCTGCTCTTTGGGCAGGTAAAATTCAAGAAATAAGTAAAAAAGATTGTGCTGTATGATTAGTAACAAAAAATAACATTGCATAACAACTACATAATACAATAACAAAATAAAATTACACATACAGAAACAAAAAAATACATATTACACACGTTAATGGGTACTAGATGTGCAAGTGGTGAAAATTTGCTTTAAAAACATGAGTGTAAAACTCAAGCCGAAGCCTAATTTCGATCCATGGGTGCACGGTACTTTAGTAGCCACAATCACTCACTTATCTTTCAATTTCTTTATATAAAAGTAAATCTTCCATGGTGTAATAGGCTTTAAGAGTCAATAATGTTTTAAAAATTACTTCGAAATGATATGAAAGTGTTTGAATAACTGTAAATTTTAAGACAATCATTATATAGCTCACCAAAGCACTTGGAAATACAAAGCGTGTGAATATCAATGTTGCTAGTGACTGCCTGTTCGATGGTTTTCGGACGTACTTGGAACTCGATCTTAACCTTGAGATGTCTTCGATGAAGCTAAGGACGAAATATATTTGTTGCAGGACCTGTAACACGAATATAACATCAACATATTATTACTAGGGAAACGCCAAAGTCGTTGTTAGACGAGTGAGTGAGCCATGTGTTGAGTTCCCGGTATAACATTTCTTTTCTTCCCCATACCTTAGGCCCCTAGCCTATCATAGGCTAGAGTGGAGCATTATGGCCTTACAGTTGATGCGCCCTTATACCAACTACACTTAAAACCCCTATTATTTATACCAATATAATTATCAATTAATAAATGCAAATGTTCCCGGTTACTCAACACATGACTATAGCTCACTCGTCTAACAACGAATTTGGTGTTTCCCTAGTCTAGTTGGCTAAGGCGCCATTATTCCCAAAATGTGGGAGACCTGGGTTCAAACCCTCGGTCGGAAAAGATTTTTTTTATTTCTGGATTGTATTTAAAAAATTATAAAACATGTTTTGAAATGCATACAATACTATGGAAAACATAGCCAGTACGAAATACGAGTAATTGAAAGGTTTACTCAATGTCCCAGCAGAATTTAGGGGAACCTTGGTCGTTCCATATTCGATATACCTTGATCACTGCTATGCATGTAATCACGGCCTACCAAAAATTATTTGATAAAAATGACTTCTTCAAGAAAAAGCATTGTTGATAAAATGAAACCGACACATTTCAAGCATTTTCAGTTTGTTATATTTTCTTAGGTTTAAATCGAAATGGATTGTGCTCATTTTGTTAGCAGTTCTCAGTTACCTGGTCACGGATGTCTGTTTAAAATTTCAGCTCAATCTATTTGGCCGTTCGGCCGCAACAACAATGTATTAATAACACAATATTTTGTGAAACAAATACAAAATGGATATTAAATTAAATTGAACCAAACATAAAAAAGGGGGTAAAAAAAAGACAAAAAAAATGATTTACTAGCAATCCCACTCAAACGAATATGAGACGAACAAAAAATCAGGGAAAACATGTTTTATCAGTATACTATAATACGATGAAAAATAAGTGATTTCTTACTCTCCATATTCTTATCTATGTTATAATTGAATTTGTTTTCCTCCGGTTGTCCAAGGCTGTAGGTAATATTCGCCGCCAAAGCTTTTCTGAAACTATTACTACCAACGAAAATTTACATCATGAGGTATTATTTCATTGATATATTATGCAGTTCTTATTTTATACGGTTTGATTGCGTGCCGTATAATAAAACTTTTGACACTTAGGAACTATAAAAGTTAATAAATTGGTCGACTTTAACCAACTGATATCAAATAGACCTACGTGGCTTATAGGGAACTGTGTTCTACAATGGCTACTCGCCGAGTTGTCGAGACAAAAAGTATGATTAAATATCAAATACATACCAAGTTCCACCAGGTACCCATACCAGTGAGCAAAATAACCTTATTTTCACGATATTTCTCATTGTCTCTTATCACACTTTTACAAAGATAAAAAAAATTATGATCGAACTCTAAATAGTATATTAAAACCGCTAAGTGATATAAAAAAACCTTCATTTTAATGAATAGTTTTAAATTTATGTAAAATTCCCCTTGTAAACGGACGCTTGTAACTTGTAAAACTGATAACAAACTGTATCATCAGTTCAAACAACGCGTGGACCATCTACAGTGGTAAAATTTGCAATGATAAACACAAGAGTTCGATATCTTGATAAGAAACTCATGGTCTTTCTTGGTCTGATAAATATTCGCTAATGCTTACGTAACACTTCTTAAGTATGTATATAAAAAGGGGCAAGAAAGATTCACTTTTAATTTCAATGTTATCATATTGTTCTTACGCATTGCCTGCTGCTGTGTTTTATGGGACAACCATTTGCGAAATAACTATATTGTTGTCTTAAAGAACAAGTCATGCAATGGCCTTCAGTTGGATGTATCGTCACTATGTCAATGCGGTTCTGCGGGCGAAGTTTTGAATGATTGACAGCAGCTTAATTACTAAAAAATGTCGCATGTAAATAGATGTATGTTTATTGTTTACTTAACCAGTAGTCAGCAGTTACAAGAACAGATTTGTGTCAGTGGGAATTCCAATCGATATATTTATCATTATTATTGCTAAATCTATAATTTTCACTCTAAATTGTTTAGCTTAAAATGGTTATGTGCATGTGTCTATCAAAGCGTATTTTCTAATTGCTTAGATATTTGGTAACTGATCGTAAATATGACATAAAAAAAAGAGACAATGTATTGCTATTTACCAAGATTGTGTACGTGTGTGTGTGTGGGGGGGGGGGGGGGTAAACCAAGGGCTGGATCTAAAACTTCTACTCTTCTATACATATCTTAATATTTTTAACACTTAAGTGGATTCAACTCTTACATTTTTTGCTTAACAACAACGTTTCAGAAAATAATATCTATTTTCGTCATCAAGTTATAATACAGACAAAATTCATAATAATAAACATTATTGTGAAAACATGGAAGGCAATAGTAAGGTTGACAAAACTATAAAAAATAAACAATGTCTCATTAAAGTTGACAAATTAAAGTGTAACTTATTCCCTTAAGTGTTTTAAATATTAAATAATTTACTCTTTTAACTTTAATACAAGAAAACACAAATAATGTTGTACAAACAGAGCATGTACGGGAGTAACCAATCTGAATCTGAATCGTTGAAAATATAATTGAACAACAATTTGGAATCGTTTTGCAAGGTGTTGTAACAGATTTAGCGTTGCAGGATTATGTATAATATTTTATATTTAAACTATTATAATCCCAAACATGAAAGAACCATTATCGATATATACACACTGGCAGACTTGCAACTTGTTGATTATAACGTTGATCCGCGGGTGTTCGCACTGTCCATACCACTGATTGCTATATTTACTATTTAAAAAAATACCAATCTGTGGTTGGTTATCGCTAACTCGTCGATTGCGTCGGGGCCTACAGGGTTGGCTTGGTCACTTTGGTTTAAAGTCCCCCACTGAAAATCAGTTATATAAATGAGTGGGTAGACTCTAAATATGAATTTATTTATATAATTTACAGGGAGCAAAGCTTAGCTGTATTTTACCACGTTATAGAAGTATTTAAATCCCCTTGATGTAGGTGCCAAGTATATTATTTAAACGTTAAACACCTATTTAACACCTTCTAACCCTCCTTGGTGTAAAAAAAAAAAACACTTTGTATAATCCTTGTTGAAGAGCAATGTTAAAAAACGCATGTCAATCGGAATACCGGCCAAGGGACAATATGTCCCCTCTTCAGGTGTCTGAAGTACTTTGGAGTTAGGGTTGTTGTACATGGGTTAAGAAGACACAATCTCTTCGTATTATAAACTGAAGAAAACTTTTAAAAATATATTTAGATAATTATTTATTAATTTTTAATATTTTATTTCCCACTATTAGTCGAAGAAGGAAGGTTGACAGAAGAGGGCTTTATGGCCTAAGCACAAGGTGTTTATTAATTTATTGAACGTATATCTTATTCAGTTACAATAACGGATTTACAACGAAAGACAACTAAATAAAACAACTAATTACATAAATTTAGACTTAAAAATGCACTGCCAGCGTCCACAAAACAAATTGTGAGAATAAACAAACACATATAAAACATAGAAGAAAAAATTTACAAAATATTAACAATAAGAACAATATCAAAATAAAATTGGGAAATATTAATGTAGCGGAGTTTATAGCTCTCTTGAATGCAGACATGGCAAGACATTAGATTTCTTTGGATAGGCTGTAGTTCCAAATTCTATAAGGCAGTGGTTTGAGACAATGGTGGCCTTGGCCTGGTGACGTCTTGAATCCCGAATGTTCCAGGCACTGCCTCCTAGATGATTCTCGTAGCCACGACCAGGATCCACTAGATACTTATGCAAGCTGCTGTAAGCAGCTGTTAGGTATCTAGTGGGCCCTGGTCACGATGAGCATCTAGAAGGCAGTGGTTCGAGGATACGGTGACGATGACGTACATCGAACGCAGGACGTACCGAATGTCGACTTATGGCCACACTGTAATTAAGCCATTACGTAATAAAATTAATGACTTCTTATATTTAAACTGTAACACACACAGTTTGCCTCAAAGAAATGAGTTTATTAATAATACATTCAGTAATCCTAAAAGGGGTATTACACTGGGAACGCCGCTAACTGGCTACAGTTTTTGGTTACAATCGGAAGTGAGCAGTACAAATGTGCGAATGTTTAATACCATAAAAGTTCAACCCGTGATTGCAGTAGGCAGTTTAGAAAAATGTTCTATCTAGACCATTTGTAGCCAACTGCGACCCAAGATTGTAATTGGCTCCTGTAAGTGACTGATAAGGACTGACAGAACTCCCAGTGTAATAATCCTTTTATATAAAATTCGGTGTGTACACTGTACAGTGTAGGTACCAGACAGTCATCTATTGTTAATGTTTTACTAACAAAATCATAATATACCATTTTTCCGCTTTCGTAATGTATTTTACAGCTAACTTGGATCTTTATTTACATATAAATGGCATCTGTTATTTCAACATAAAGTTCCCAAGCAACAAAGACAGACGTTTAGCTACAAAAATAATTAATCACAACTCAATTGTGAGATTAGAGGCGATATTTTAACGTTAAGCTTGCTACTTACGCTTCGACTAACTTGTTTTGCAAGATCTTAACTAAGAAGGAAAACACACTTAAATAAGCTTACTAGGAAGTATAACCTACTGTTCAGAGTAATTTACTTAGATAATCTGAATACACAAACGTGTTTAACAGTATAGCATGTAACGATTCACTACAGAAATAACAAAATTTAACTCAATCGGAGACTAAACCCGGGTCTTCCGCTGCCTGGTGGGAGCATTGACCATACCATTCTATGTGGCTCGTTGGCCTTGTGGTAGCCTACCTGACTCCAAAGCAGAAGGTTCAGGGTTCGATTCCCGCTAAAGTCAGAAGTTCTGATTTGGATTTAAGTCAATCAGTGCTTGTCTTAGTAATTTGTAAACGGTGACTTTGGAGCCGTCCTAGCAACGAGGCACATAATAAATTTCAAGTTGTTCTGAATCGGCCTTGTTGATTCTGGCGTTGATCCGCAGGTGTTCTCACTGTCCATACCACTGATTGATATATTTCCTATTAAAAAATCTAAACGATCTTTGGTTGGTTATCGTTCACTCGTCGATTGCGTCGGGGCGTACAGGGTTGGCTTGGTCATTTTGGTTTACTGTCCCCCACTGAAAATCAGTTATATGACAGAGTAGGTTGACTCTAAATACGGATTTAAGAATTTATTTATTTATTTATTTATTTACCACCGAGTCGGTAGCTAATTGACTTCTAAATTGTTGTTTCATTGTGGATATGCGAGGCTTTAGTGCCGAGGTTCAGCGTCTAGAGTGCAGTACTTTCGTACTTTTCGGATGACATGAAGGGAAATCAAAATTTTCTTGTTCTGTTTTCACCCTCCGACATAAAACTAATTACTGTAATTCTTAGCTTTTTTTCTTTTCATAAATTACAGATTTATTTCTGCGAGTTTTTCAAAGTCCACTAAAATTGCAATTTTTTGTCCATATGAATATTATGTATGAGCAAACGGGGTCAATTTTTTTAAAAGCCATGCACGAGAATTGGTATCACCCCTATACCCGAAACTAAATATTATCTTCTTTAAATGAAAAATGTAGGCGTAGTTCCAAAATTACGAACGCACATTTTCGTTTCGAATCGTATCGTTTTCATGCTAATTTGATTGAGATTTTGAACTTCGTCCAGTCTTTTAATATACTGTTAATAAATAGCGATAATAGCGAACGCCTGAATGGCAAAGCGGTAGACCTTTGTTCAATTCCCGAATGATACATTTATTAATTTATGGAACGTAAAACATATTATCAATTTCACATCCACGAGTGATTTCTGACTATTAATTAGGTTAATCAATATATTCGTAAATGTGCACGAATATTGATACACATAATAATAAACTTCGATCAATCTCAATATTATCTAAAATATTATTTATATTTCTGGTAATATAAATATTTCTTATTTTCTTAAATGTGAATATTGGTACACCCACATCATAATAAATTTTGATCAGTCTACAATTTATTCCATAATATTATTTATATTTCTGGTAATTTAACTTATTTTCATAACCTATTCATGCAATTCTTCGTTTCCTCAGAGTAAAATACGAGACCGTACGTAGACCCATAGAGCCTCCCCCTGCAAGAAGAAAAACACATATGAGACGTTTTAATCACATTTTCAATATTTTAGCAGAAAAAGACGTTTAAAGTAGCCTTATGCCTATGTATCTTTGGGGTAAATTTAGAAAAGCATATAGATTGAAAAGTTTTTGTTATTATGGTTTTAAAATTTAGACATTCAATAATTCCAAGATAAAATCTACGAGTTCAAAGGTTATATAAGATCGTTGTTTGTAAAATGCTCAATTATAAAAATCAGTGAACAGTATTGTTTAGAAGTTATTTTAAAACGCTAAATACAATCGACCTCTTGTGAAATAAAGAAAAATAACTTAAGATATAGAAAGAACTTCTGTCAATATTAAAACCGTGCGGAATTTCATTGTTTAAGTAATATATCACAAAACACTATAAAATCGGCAATATTAGAACTGTATCCGGCACATTTTTTAAAAATATTGTAATTTGTTGTGTTATAATTATTGATTAAAGTAAAGTTATTTATTCTGTTACTAAAACTTTATTGATAATGTTATATTAGTTTTTTATGCAGGACATAGTCTTAACAAAACTTAATTAGACCAATTAGCCACTTTGAGCACATGTATTCAGCAAACCTTGGAAACAAACATGAATTTAATCAATGGTTGAAATCTTGTGAACATTATAATTTCGTTTTTTAAACTCACCCCAAATGGTATCGCTGATCAGTTTTCCGGTCATGTAGGCCAAACATGTAAGACCGACGTTGACCAAGTAGAAGGCTATACAGTGGTACCAACTAAACAGACCGAATATTGGATATATCCAGATAGTGCAAAACGGTTGAATGAGTAACACACTGAAAACGCAAAATTATATATTAATACATATTAAACATTACGTGGCATTGAAAACATATATTGCATACAGTATAAAACGGTGTTTCTTGAAAACATGATTTTTGTCACTGGATGTAGGGTCATTTACTGTTTTAAAGATAGAAACACCAATTACTCTAGTTATTTAAGTGGCTGAAGTAGTTATTTCATTGGAACCTAACATGTTTCACCTTTGAAATTACGAAGTCGGCCCAGATATTAAAACATACATAATTTCCATAGAAGGTTTGTTTTAATATTTTCCTTTAAATATGGTTAACATAACTAGGCCGCATCGCGAACGCTTTTTTTATTCGCGTTGATGGATGAGCGATTTTGTAAGTTTTTAGTTTGCGTGGGACCACTTTACCTTTGCAAGTTCTTTTTGAATGCATTGTAGGTGATTGTTGTCAAGTTTCTATTGTTACTTGTTAATTGTTATTATAAACCTAAAAAAAACTCATATTAAAACCTTTATTCTATGGATTCTGGCTAACTTTTTCAACTTTTTCTTTAAAAAAGCAATACATCATGATAACATTAATGTCCATCTAAAATATGAACGTTGTTGCCCCACCCGTTTGGTCAGAATCGGCCTAAATGTCACGAAAATATCGCACTAAAAATCGAAAAAATTGTAAAAGTACGATATTCACGAGAAATATTTATTTGATTGTACCCAAAAACGTGGCAGGTCTAAGTTCAAAGATTTCGAAGGTCCCCTCCAATTTTTATCAAGATCGCATATGCCGTTTTCCCGGTAGAGAGCGAACAAACAAACAAACAAAAAAACACCCGAGCATATTTTTTTGGGGGGTCAGTGAAATTGAAGTCTTCGCTTCGCTCGTCCAATTAATATTTAATTTCTTTCTATCTATCTATCTTCTCATCAAAACACTTTGTCCGTGAGTTGAAATGTAAATCGAGGCCTCTGGTGGCCATTTACGTTTTTTTTCACACTGAACCAAATTTAATCCTTTTTTCTGTTGCCAAAACTAATAAAGCCCCAATTAACATTTAGTTGTAGGAAAGCATCAAATCTAGAGTAACTTGAGAATAGATAGCAGGAGAGGGCAGTATGGATGAACACTTCTGAGAAACACTCGGTTAATTGGATGAGCGAAGCGAAGACTTCAATTTCACTGACCCCCTCCCCCTAAAAAAGATTAGGCTCATTTTTTCTGTCCGTTTGTTCGCGCTCTACCGGGCAAACGGAAAATGCGATCTTGATGAAAATCGGAGAGGACCTTTGAAATCTCTAAACTGAGAACTGAATAGTGATGTATTACCTTTTTTAAAAAAAAGTTGAAAAAGTTATCCAGAATCCATAGAAATAAAGGTTTTAATATGAGTTTTTAGAGGTGTATAATTATTAACAAGTTACTATAGAAACTTGACAACAATCATCTACAATGCGTTCAAAAAGTAAATCTTCGGGCCTCCAGATATTTTACATTCTATTAATTGGTATTATCATATCAATTCCACGCATACTAAAAACTTACAAAAAAGCTCAACCATCAAAGCGACTACAAAAAGCGTTCACGAAGCGGCCTAGTATATACCCCTCGCGACAAATGCAGGGTTCATAAGTTCTTGAACCTGATTGCCGTTCAAACAAAACTAAATTGACATTTTTATTTATCGGGTTGTTTTGTAGTGGTATTATTCAATGATTGATGATATTATTCTGTCATCAACGGACGTCAACGGGTAGCGAGACATTTAAAAGTTTAAAAGTAAAATAATTCTCTTGAGTGGAATCGACTAATAATTTTTTTTTTTTTTTTTTTTTATTTTAAATTCCACTGAGTTTGTATACGTTATCAAAATCATATTCATACCTTTGGTGGTACTTTACATTGTTAATGTAATTTTTATGTCAAAATTTACTTAACTATAGTTAATTTGATTATGGCTGCATTTATGTATGTAGTTTTATTTAATTGTCCTCCACAGAATAGCATAAACGTGAAATAAATCAAAAGCGGAATAAATAATCCAAATAATATGAAGTAAGAACTTACACAAAAAAGTAGGTAGTGGTGAAAATGATTAAGGCCTTGATATCCGCCCTGACAGATTTCGGATATGGTTTGTGAGTGATAAGTAGCTCTGCTAGGGCTAGCACGACGATGACTGTGTGCATCTGATGATTATCCCACTTCCTAGTGTGGGTATTGAACAGGTCGTACGCATCCAACAGTCGCGGGTCTGTGTTGTAGATGACCCAGAAGTTGACAGATACAACCTGTAACAGTTAAGTAATTTAGTAGTGACTGGCAAGCATCTCTGAAGTTTGTTTCCGAGGTGATATGGTTTGTGAGTGATGAGCAGCTCTGCTAGGGCTAGCGCGACGATGACTGTGTGCATCTGATGATTATCCCACTTCCTAGTGTGGGTATTAAACAGGTCGTACGCATCCAACAGTCGCGGGTCTGTGTTGTAGATGACCCAGAAGTTGAGAGATACAACCTGTAACAGTTAAGTAATTTAGTAGTGACTGGCAAGCATCTCTGAAGTTTGTTTCCGAGGTGATATGGTTTGTGAGTGATAAGCAGCTCTGCTAGGGCTAGCGCGACGATGACTGTGTGCATCTGATGATTATCCCACTTTCTAGTGTGAGTCGTGAACAGGTCGTACGCATCCAACAGTCGCGGGTCTGTGTTGTAGATGACCCAGAAGTTGAGAGATACAACCTGTAACAGTTAAGTAATTTAGTAGTGACTGGCAAGCATCTCTGAAGTTTGTTTCCGAGGTGATATGGTTTGTGAGTGATAAGTAGCTCTGCTAGGGCTAGCACGACGATGACTGTGTGCATCTTATGATTATCCCACTTCCTAGTGTGGGTATTGAACAGGTCGTACGCATCCAACAGTCGCGGGTCTGTGTTGTAGATGACCCAGAAGTTGACAGATACAACCTGTAACAGTTAAGTAATTTAGTAGTGACTGGCAATCACCACTGAAGTTTTTTTCTGAGGTTTTCCTTAGTCGTAAATGTGAATGCAAGGGATTGAGTCGACTCAAACAGCCCTCTGATATCCCTTCACAATTGTCCTGTCCGCAACAATGAACCTAGTATCTACCTAGTAATACCTATTAGTAAAATACCTATCTAGAACTTAAATAGCAACAATTTCACTCACTTATCTTTTTAAAAGAAACTTTAATAGACCAGGTAAATGTTATTTGACAATTAACTAAACTTAACACTGCTCTAAGGTGGGAAAATAAGTTTTTATTATGTAGCAATATTTCGAAAAGTTTCACTTTTCTTCGACTGGCTGACAATTAAGACTTATTTTCCCACCTTAAAGCAGTATTAAGTTTAATTTATTGTTAAATTAACATTAACTTATCGTCCAGTTTAACTTCTTTATCTTGAAGTTAATATTTGATGTGGTAGGCTGTAAGAGTCAATAATGTTTTGAGTTTATTTCGAAATGATATGAAAATGATTGTAACTGTAAGTTTTAAGTCATATAATTGAATAGCTCACCAATGCATATGGAAATAAATAACGCATGAATATCAATGATGCTAGTTGCTGACTGGACGATGGTTTCCGAACGTACTTGGAACTCAATCTTAACCTTGAGATATCTTCGATGAAGCTGAGGACGAAATATATTTGTTGCAGAACCTGTAACACGAATAAAACATCAACATTTAACAATATCATTTGCCTTTAATTGCTAATTATCTTACATTATTGCACTTAGGCTTTTCGAGACGATGAGATGACTATAAACGATGATTCAAACCACCTTATGCGGGATTCGAACCCACGTCCACATAGAGCTATACGCTTCGGACCAGCGCCATAACTTATGTGCTACCGCGGACGGAAATACATTATAACACAATACATTTTGATATATTTTACATTTAAACTCTTTTCCTTAGCAACAAATAATTCTACAAATTTATGGATTGTTCGATTATTGGATGAGCGTAGCGAGCGAAGCGAAGATTCCATTTCACTACACTGGAAAAAAAAATCCGGAATGTTTTTTTTTTCTTTTTTTTGTATTTTTGTGTGTCTGTTAACACGATTCCGGCTAAACCGATACTCCGATTGTGATGAAATTTTATGGAGGCCTTCGAAATCTCTGAACTTAGAACTGCCACGTTTTTGAGCACAATCGGGAAATTTTTTCTCGAATAAAAAACGCAATTTTACGATTTTTTTCGAATTTTAAAAACATTTCTTCGACTTATAACTCCTACATGCTTTATCCGATTGTAATGATTTTTTCACAGAACCTTTATTCTATGAATTAAGATATTTGTGTGAAATTTGAGCCTAATCAAAAAATTATTTCTCGTGAAAATCGAAATTTTACGTTTTTTTCATTTTTAAAACTATTCTTTGACTTATAACACCTACATGCTTTATCATATTGTAATGATTTTTTCACAGAACCTTAATTTTATGAATTAATATATTTGTGTAAAATTTGAGCGCAATCGAATAACTATTTCTTATGAAAATTTTATTTTTACGATTTTTTTCTTTTTTAAAAAAATTACGATTAATTAAAAAAATAAAGTTAATTTTTTATTTAATTTCATTTATTTAAAAAAAATCTTCGACTAATTAATGATTTTTTCACAGAACAACAGTAAAAATCCGCGTAACACATGGCAACTTAGTGCACCAATTACGCTCATCCAACAACGCGGCGGGACTTAAGCGTTTTCCTAGTATAAGGAAACATTGTTCTATAAATACTTTGCTTTAAAAATATACCGGAAAAGCGGTGATCACGTAAAAGTTGATTTTGTACTCACTCTCCACAATCTTAGTTATACGTTAAAATTGAATTTGTTTTCCTCCGTTTGTCGGTAGGTACTACTTGGAAAACGCCGAAGTCATTGCTTAACGAGGGACAGAGCCACGTGTTTTACGCGGCATTGGTCTTGATCAGTTTAATGATTAAAATTTATACGATATGTAACTCCACATAACTCTCAATTAAACATGATCAATTTACTTCATACATGAAACGCCATTATAAAATATCTTTTAAGGTGCATAAAATACTTCAAAAACACAGTCCGTATGAAGTACAAGGTAAAATTGTCAAGGTTTACTATTTTCAAGAACGTCGAGCGTGCAAGTTACGGCACTAATTGGTCACTGCCATGCAATCATTCAATAAAATGTTACTTATTTTTAGCTTATTTTCAATTAATTATTTCTTGTACTCGTTTAAGATTTAGCCCAATATGTTAACAGCACCTTCACAACTGGTACCTGATGTCTGTTTAAAATTTCAGCGAAATATGCACAGTGGTTCGACAGATTTTTAGCTTACTCAGTCACACTTACTCAATAAACTCAGTCGCTTCGCTCCCACATCTACTTAATGCAAACGAAAATGTTAATTCATCCATATATTATGCAGTTCCCTTTTTAAACGGATACATTTTCTACCATAAAATAAAACGAATGACACTTAGAAACTATAGTGGTTTATTAATTACACATAACAAAAAGTTGTAAAAATACAGCCAAACCTTACACACTCAAAAGAAATGAGATCTAAAAAGGGACCAAGCTCATCTTCCCTTCCACATTTGCGCATTCTTAATTCATAAACGTAAGAGTGTCCCGTAACAAAATCCTTGAAAAGCTTGGCAAAATAGAATTTGCAACTATTAATTTAAACGTAATAGTTCATCCAAATTCTTTTTTTTTCTAATTTATTTAAACCTAATGGTCATACAAATTCTATTTTGCAGCGCTTTTCAAGTATGTTGTTACGGGACACTGTACGTATATGAATTAAGAATGCGCAAATGTGGAAGGGTAGATGAGCTTGGCCCTTTTTTAAGATCTCTTTACTTTTGAGTGTGTAAAGTTTGTCTGTATTTTTACAAGTTTTTGTTATGTGTGAAATCTTATTTCTTTTTCAAGTTCCATTGCAAAATTATTTGTTAAAATATAGTTATTTTATCAAAACCGATTAATTTCTATGGTATTACCAATTAACAATAGAATTTAAAACATCTAGTGGCCCAAAGACATGCTTTTTGTAAACAATGTAGGCGATCATTGTCAAGTAACCACCCCAGCAAACACATAAGTTACGGTAGAGTGATGGCTGCGTGCTGGCACTTCTGGCCACTGTGGCCACTGGCTGGCCAGCAGTGAGAAGGTGTCAGCCCGTCACTGGCATACCGTCTGAAGGCTGGCCAGAACAAAAATAACCCCAGTCCGGTGTTGGTTGGCCGCTGTCGTGTTTATGTCGTTTTGCCGCCACGGGCGTGAAGATGGCTGGCCATCACTTTTCCGGCTGCCGGTTGGCCAGCAGCGGATAAGTCATGGACCATCACTTGTAACCCTACGCACGGCTGGCCATAACATACTAGTAACCTGCCCAGTGAAGGTTGGCCGCTGCCGTGTCACTGTTGTTTTGCCGCCACAGGCGTGAAGATGGCTGGCCATCACTTTGCCGGCTGCCGGTTGGCCAGCAGTGTAAATGTGTTGGCTCATCACTAGAAAACCGTCTTCCGGCTAAACATATTTTAACAATCACCCATCCAGTGAAAGTCGATTTGCTATTGTATGTATAGGTGATTATTCCCTCAACACAGCAAGCTTCATTCGTGGCACAACGGTTAGAGGCTAGGCTTACAGATGGAGAGTCGCCCTGCTGGACCGAGTTCGAGACACCTAACTTGAAACTTTATAATTACTTGCAAATAATACATGTTGTGTATCACCCTATAGATATTCGACTGGTGTCAGAAATTAAGACGAAATACCTTTGTGAGACCGATATTATAACAATTATACTTATTATTTTAATTTTTTTGTTTACATATTTAGATACCAGATCGCGCTGGTTCCAATGATTTCCAAGCAAACACGAATTGATGGGCCATAAGTGGCCCGCAAGCGGCTGGCCAGTTCAGTTCTGGCCAGCCGCTTGCGGGCCGGCATCTTTGGCCATTTGCCGGTTAAGGGCCGGAAGTGAGCCACAAGTGACGGCCGGCTGATGGCCGGTGGGACAAAATCAGAGCGAGCCGTAACTGGCCAAAGATGCCGGCCCGCAAGCGGCTGGCCAGTTCAGTTCTGGCCAGCCGCTTGCGGGCCACTTAGGGCCCATCAATTCGTGTTTGCTGGGATAGTTACTTGTTGATTGTATGCCTGTACAAGGCTTATATTAAAACCTTTATTTAGAAGCCTTCCAGCAAACTTTTTCAACATTTTCTTTCAAAAGGCACTATATAACTATAACCTTAATGTCCATGTAAAATATGAACGTTGTAGCCCCACCCGTTTGGGCAGAATCGCTGGCCAATTGAAACTGACGAATTAGACCGAAGTAGTATAGCAGTAGCAGTCGCAGTAGTAGCTTACATCTTTAAAGTGCTTTTGAACATGTTTCAAGCCATTTTTTCACTAAGAAGGAATGCTCGTACCCCAAACAAATTTGGCATGTGTTGTCCGGTACCTAAATCCTCTTGATTTTGATAGTTTTTAAGTTCACATCACGTTTCATGACGGCTGGGTAACACCTCGAAATCACCTCAACTCTGCTTGCTGTATAAGGTGCCCGTGTGTGTAGCGCACCGCGGCTTGGCTGCGGCGCCCTTACGGGCACCTAGATTTGTTTAACCTCGAGAAACATATGATTGTAAAAACAATCATCTAATCTGATAATCTATTAATATTATCTGGACATGCGGAAAAGATGGATCAAGAAAAGAAAGTCATATACGAGGCTACCGTCCCATATTTTCTCACCGAATATGACAAAGAAAATTGAGGTGATAGGAATGATACCGGATTTTTTGTTAAATTTTGCAAACGCTTTAGGCTTAATGCAAGTTTTATTTTTGACTTGGTGCTTCTTGCTTTAAATGGATTTATTTTGATTTTTAGAAATCACCTATACGCAAATAGCAAGAAATAACAAGTATAAATCAGTATTTGTTTTTTTATACTTCACAAATCATACTTTACACTTCATTTTCACTTCATTTAATTTGTTCATTAACTATAACTTATTTTACTTATCATTAAATTTAATTTGTATAAATGTAAATTAATTTAATTTTTGTTATTCTGTGTCTTAAGGCAACCTTAATGTAAAGACAGAGCTTTGTTTAAAAATAAATAAAGTTGTACTACAAATACGTCACGTGCCCTACAACAGCATACACTCGCCGAATTGGCGAGGATAATAAAACAATAAATACTTACCAAATTCCACCAGGTACACAAAGCAGTGAGCATAATAGCCACATTTTCACGAAATGGTTCGTTGTCATTATATACTCGTGACGAAAGTAACACAAAATGATAATCGAATTCTAAATAATATATTAATACCGCCACGTGATATAAAAATAACTTCATTTTAATGAATAGTTTTGAATCTACCTAAAATTTCCCTAATAAACGGACACTTGAAACTTTAAAACTGATAACACACTGTATCATCAGTTAAATCAACGCGTGGTTCATCTACAGTGGTAAAATTTGCAATGACAAACACTTGGTGTTCGATATCTTGATAAGAAACTCATGGTCTTTCTCGGTCTGATAAATATTCACTAATGCTTACGTAAGACTTCTTAAATATGTATACAAATTGTGTCGTAAGAAAAAGGGTCAAGAAAAGTTTTAATTTATTAATTTTAATGTTATCTAATTGGTGTTTGACGGATTGGTAGCTGTATTTTGTGGGATTACCATTAACGAAATTACTATATTGTTATATTAAATTACAAGTCATGCAATGGCCTTCAGTTGGTTGTGTCGATACTATGTCAATGTGTTTCTGAGGTCGCAGTTTTAAATGAACGACAGTATAGCTTACTTGAAAATGTCGCAAGTACATTTTATTCATTTATGATTATTGTTTACTAAACTAGTAGTACGCAAGTAACAAGAACATAATTGTGTCAGTGGGAATTCCATTTGATACATTTTACAATTATTGCTAGGACGGTTCCATTTTTTAAAATATATATTTCCCATTCTAAATTCTATAGCTTTAAAAGGTTGTGTGAATGTGTCATCAAAGTGTATTTTCTAATTGCTTAGATCTTTGGTAACTGATCGTAAATACGGCATAAAAGAGATAATTTATTGTGATTTACCAAGATTGTGTACGATTGTATATAAGTTATGTGGAATTTTCTTCTGATTGAACCCTGCTCATATTCTTTCAAATCAAATTGCTACATTTCAAAACGAGCTCCAGGATGAGAGCGAAATTTTCTGAATTTGTAGAAAAAGACATTTTTAAATGTATATCTATTGTTGTAAAAGATCTGAAGATAATACAGTCATTTAATATTCCCCCTTTTTGTTTTTTGTTATAGTACCATAAAAAAGACAATGTGTCAAGGAAGAATTCCTACCGAACGGTCATTAAATTAAACTGTTTAACTCGTTGGTCTTACGGTTAGAGACTCAGCTTCTAATGCAGAAGTTCCATGGGTCGATAAGAACTGTCGGCAGAAGTTTTTACCTCTGATTTTGGACTTTTATTCCATCAGTATTTGGCTTATGACTTAAAAGACATCCAAGCAACGAGGCTCATAATATATTCTAAGACTGTTCCGAATTAGCCTTGTTGATTCTGGTACTGTCCGAGGTGGAATCGTGTCCAGCTTGATTGATCGGTGTTTCCATCTTAAATATGCCGGTATCTAGTTGGTCATTGTTCGCTCTTTGACGGTGTTGGCACCTACAGGGTTGGCTTGGTCGGATTAAAATGTTGTGTGTCGCGCTGAAAACCAGTTGTGTGACTGAGTGGATAGACTCTGAAAAGCCTTTTTTTAAATTTAACTATTACTTTAAACAAATCCTTAAAAACAGCGGAAGCAGACGTGAGCGTTTGTACAAGCCCCTGGCTGCCAACGAGTCTGGTCTAAGAGGCCAGAACCCCATATAAAACTTTGTCCAACTTAGCTTGGCGTAAGAACAGTAAACTGTAGCCAACTAGACGATTAGCTACTGTTTAAATCTTTATTTTCATTAAGGGATCCCGACTTGTGTAGGTCGGCAATAAAGACTCATTGGAAGTATAAGGTCTTTGGTCGCCAGCAGAGATATTACTCTGGAAGACATAAATTCCAAACTCTTTCGACCTTAACTTGAAAACAAGATCTTTGTTTTGTGATCGTGCGTCACTATGTTAGAAGTTCGAACGGACTGGTTTAGCGATGGTCATTCATTAGTGATAAACTTAATCTAGGGTGGAAACTGGTAAGTTCTACTTAAGCTGATGGGGGAATACACCGAAGTGATCAATTGAATGTTCAATTCATTATTAATTTGTCATTGACGATAATCTTCATTCTAATCCGTTTCAAAATATAGTTTTCACTTTCAAATCTCTATTATCAAAAACAGATCATCTCGCCACAATATTCGTTATGGTTAAATTAACTGTCTGATATGGTCTAATAATCGTCGCATTTATTTGGCAGAAATAGGAAATCGACAAGTAATCTGTTTTGATACAAAATATGCAAATCTCTATACTACGTGCACTTTTATATATATTATTAGAATGCTTTGACTCATTATTTTGTAATTTATTTACCTAGAAAACGTCCATCGTATTCAGTTATAAATATACTAGTTTACAAACTAGAGCATCTTTTCTAACTTCGTTCACAAACGTACACAAAATAATAAACTGCCGTTAAACAATTTTAACTAAGAACATTACAACAATAATATACGCTAACAATCTGGTAACATAGTCTATTTAAATATAATCTAAAACATTTAAATTTAATGAATTAAAACAAATCAATGAGATAATAAAAATAAGAAAAATGATTTAAAATAACGTGATTCGTAATACAGTTGGATTACATTCAAACTTCGCAACAAGAGCAAAAACCGAAAGGGTTTTTGTACGACAAAAATGTACTGTGTTAAATCGAAAGTCTAGGATTATGTAAAACGACTATTGTTTTATATTAGCTATCAGATTAAGATTGTAGTAATGGTTTCGACGACTTTTTTTGAGGTTCCTCAAAAGTTCTCTAGAAGATACAGTAAACCTTTCCATATGCCCAGCCCTTCTTGATAATAATGCAATTTATTCCAAGTACAAATTTAACCTCATGATATGTGCAGCGTTATACCTTGAATATTTATTTCGGTTTGTGGTTCGCTTATTCCCCCCCTACGAGATAACCCCCTCCTCCCCCTCCTTCCCTCCCCTACCCCAGTACGATCACGTCGCGGTAACCCCTGGCTGATGCTCCTTCATTAAATACAACGAAATTTCATTTTTAACCAATTTGTAGTCAACCCATGTATGACCCCCGAACCCCATAACAGTTTTCATTCCCCATTAACGAAGACTCTGCGTGGAAATAGATCGGTGGTGCCATCTATGCGCCGATAACGGAAACCCTATAGAGTCCCCTCCTAACCTTAATACGTGACGCTATTTCCATTCTGCGAATTCCATCGCATTGAAAGTCAACACGGATCTAAAAGCACTCGAGAAATGCGTAATTAAATAATAAAAGTTTTATGAAGTCAAGTTATGAAAATCGTTTATGCAAATCGCTATTTTACTATGACATTTAAAATTAGACTTATACATTAATAAGCGTATGTTTAATTCATAATGTGTTTATGGCGGTAACGAATCGTATTAGACGTATTTTGTGGTTTGTGATTGCAATAATATTCACGTGAATGGCTGATGGACTCGAATGATGTCATACTTAATCATTCAGTGACGTAGTAATTAATGTTTATTCATCGTATAGCGTGACAAACACTTTTGAATGGCTTTACTACTGTGGAGTTTCGAGATAAAAAATTAATTTCGCCATAAATTATTGATATTTATTCATTAATTTCAAATATTTTGTTTGAAACACATGATAAAATCGAATATAACGATTGTGGAACTGAAGTTAATACGCAAAATATTACAAATTATTATTTTATTGCGTATGGAAGCAACGCTAAAATTTCACATGTCAGGATGTAACAAAGTCTAATTATGTCTAACAAATCTAAGTCAGCCAGCCGCACGCGTGACACGAATTCGTTGAATATTCACACAAAGTTCAAACTTTAATACATGACGGTGGAATTAACTAATCATCATCTGAATAACTGCAAAATCACGCAAATTTGGTGTAAATCTAGTTGCGAGTTTTAGTATATTCTTATTGCTTGAATCATTAGAAACCGCTAAACTACTCAGCCAATCAAGGGTATTGTAAAATTAAATTGTAAAACCCATGTTTGTATAAATATATGGGTATACAAAAGTTCATGATGAATATAATATACATAAAACCTGTTTCTAGTGCAGAGGGTTCCGACTTCGAATCCCGGATCAGCTGAAGAATTTTAATTTCTGATTTGTACGTAAATCCAATAATTTTTTGGTTGCACATATATAAACGGTGAATTTTGCACCGGCCTTGCATCGAAACTTGAAATAAATTCTTAAGCTCTTCCGAACTGGTCTTGGACGTTCCGGCGTTGCCGTGGGTGGATCGTGGCCATCAAGTTTGATCGGTGTTTGTAATTTAAAATACCCGTCTCTGGTTGATCATTGATCGCTCGTAGATGGCGTCGTTGCCTACGTGGTAGACTTGGTCGGAAGGTTTAAAAAAATAAGTCCCCCATAAAAGATCAGTTATGTGACTGAGAAGGTCGACTTTAAATACGTTTTTTAAATTGTATTTTCATTTATCGTTACCAAACAATCGTACGCGAAATTCAATTTCAATTCAATTTTTATTCTGACACATTAAACTATTTATTTATTTATTATTTATTTAAAGTCTATCATATTTTTAAAAACTGTTTAAAATAACAGTAATAATTTTAACATAGATGCAGAACACATGACTCAGTAAAATATTTGAAATAGTAATATTACAACAACAATGCATTAAAACACAACAATTTTGGAACAAATAAATAGGATATTAAATGAAATTGATTAATGAATCAAATATAAAAAGGGATAGGAAAAAAATAAATACAGGTAGGCCTACAGCTTATAAAAGTAAAAGTAAAACAAAGGCTCCAAGTGAAGGTTTTATCGCAAGATTAAAACAATAGTTATAATAACATAAACATACCAATAACATGATAAAATATAGTTAACATTCAACGTCATCAAAATATAATTAATTAGTTACAGAGGTTAATAGTATGCTGGAAGGTGTTATGGCACACCCTATAGTTTCCGCACATATTCTAATGAGGATTTATCACGCCCGAAAAAAGCGCATGAAATCGTTTACATATGAAAAGAGTTCGTTAAGTTCCCAACTTGAGATGTCATGGCCGAGAAAGAATACGTCACTCTTTACGTCACTAGCAATGCAGCCAACTTTGAAAACTCTAGAATTAACGTACCTAGTTGTCACCGCAGAACTTATCTGTGCCGCGATGCCATTCTTTGTGTTCGACTTGCGGAATTAGTTCTGTTGCTGATTTGTGCCCAAAAATAAATGAAAAATATATATTTGACACAAATAAATTCTGAGATGACGAACTGACACCTCTATAATGTAACACCCTTACGTAGGACCATAAATTGTTTACTGCGAGTATTTCCTTTATTTTATCATTAATTTTAATGTAACTGCTTTTAACAATAGAAGTCTAAACAAGGTTTATAATTTCGTACATTTAAACATAGTCGATTTCAACTTTGTTTAGTATTTCGTACATTGAAATTTAGTCTACTTTAGTTATGTGACTAAATGGGTAGACTTTAAATTTTCTTTTTTAAAAAATTGGATACCTTTTCTATGTTTAGCATTTCAAACATTTAAATAGAGTCAACTTTTTATTATTATTATGATTATTATTATTATTATTATTATTATTATTATTATTATTATTATTATTATTATTATTATTATTATTTTATTGGATGTATTTCATACAAACTCGGTTAAAACCGGAGCTAACATGTTGTACGGACTTACGTCAAGTACTTCCATGTGTACCTATTATATACATTATTACTTTTGTCTTAACTCTAACTAAAATAAGTCATTTATAAATTGTAATATTGTTTGTAGATGATGTTTTCTTTCTGCTGTGTACGGTCGTGGCCGATTTCTCGTCGCCATCCTAGCATTTGCTCTTCGGACTATGGGAAACCACGAAAACCATGTCAGGATGGAAGCTGTCTCGAAATCTCGAAGTATCATTCTTAGTTTAGAAATTTTCGAACTATTCTACACGTGTTGAGTATTACTGCCTTTTGAGTCTCGATGTATACATTGGGTTGAAGATCTAGTTGTTTAATGCTTTCATGTAGCTTCTTCGGTATGATGCCGTTGGCTGATATAATGAATGGGATTATTATTATTATTATTATTATTATTATTATTATTATTATTATTATTATTATTATTATTATTATTATTATTATCATTCCAACATGACATACAATCACATTGCTGGAGGTAAGAAATTAGAGCATAGCCCCATAACACAAAGTGTCTTACTACCAGGAAAACTATATACACAATACAATAATAGAATATACACAACACATTCAACAATATAAAACACATAAAAACAATTAACTCAATAATCTCCATATTAGAAAAACTCAAAATATCACAAAAAATTACTCATAGATAACACACATAAATGTAATACAAAATGATGGCAAGTGTGAGTGTGGATTTGAGTGTGAATGTGAATATGAGTGTATGTGTACATGTGAGTGAGTGGTATTCGTGTTAACTAGTATAATCTTGACTGTTCATTAAAGTTTTTCTAAGGTCTCTCCGAAATTTATGAAAATCTTGTTCTGTGCGGACCTCATAAGACAGAGCATTCCAATCACTAACAGATCGACAGAAAAAACCTTGCTGATACTGCGTTGTTCTAGCAAAGGGAGGTATCATAGTAACAACTCTACCGTATCTGCATGAGCGATATCCAAGTTGCATTCTGGTCAATGGATCCAGGTCGACTAGCCCGTTAAACATTTTCTTCAGAAAAACGATTGTGTGTGATTCAATTGTGTTTAGCATACATTAAAATAGAGTCTATCTTAACTTTGTATAGGGGGTTCAAAATGTAAGAATAAGTGCTTGTTTTCATACAATTCTACGACTTCTCTAAGAATTGCTTTTAAAGTCTCTGTGCTCATTGCTCCCAATTCATTATGATTTACTATACATTTGTTGCAAGTTTGATTATTCATATTCATGTTTATTTTCATCCTTTATTCAGATACAAAATACAAAATTGGAAACGTCAAATAAGGTTAAATTAACATTAGATGACGTAAAATTAAATGTAAAATGAATATATCAATTTCATTACTATAAGATCATCTATCAAAAGTTGTGTGCCAATTTTAGGTTTATATACTTATTAATAGATGTTGCTATTGAGAATGTAACACAATCATATTATATATATATATTATATATTATTATTAATAACAATGTACTAAAATATTATTAAATTACATGCAGATATACATTTAGCAATTTTCAACTACATTCTTACACATAAACAATTATATTTTATATTTTAGGCTATACATTCCTTTCATGTACATGAGATTGTGAGGCTGTACATTATCTTCCAATGAATCTTTTGTTGGGTAATGGACCGTTAAACCATTAAACTTTCGTTTTTATTTCTCTAAATTGTTTCCGTTGTTGTTTTCTGTTAGTGTGTTTTTATGTTTGCGGAAAGCGTAAGAAAATGTCCGTTTGGCATCGCGTCTTTCTCTCGGACCTAAGCCTGCCGAGCCCGGGATCGGACTTTGCCAGGACTTAGTGGGGACTTAAACAACGGTAAAGATAACACGATCTGGGTTTTAGGGATTGTGCGATAATCTCTATGGAAGAAAACACAGAAACTGTCAGAGCGAATCTAGCCAATCGGTGCGCGAACATTGAGAAAAGTGTATTTAATTGGTTCGAAGTAGTTAGCGGATTGGTGTTGGCAGACCTAGAAATAAAAAAAAACAAAAGACACTCGTTGTTGAATGCGGTAGACTAAAATATGCTTCCGTACATAGTGCGATTAAAATTAAGGGTTGTTATCAGTTACATTATGATTATGATCAAGTATAAATCGCAATATGCAGTTTTTATGTTCTTTATAATAAGTATTCCAAGTATAGCTGATTCTACAACTATAAATAAATAATTGTTTCAAAATGAGGGATATAACAAAATTAAAAGCTTGGTCAATGAATCTTTAACTTGGTTGTCGTTACTGACTAACCAAAACATAACCAATCCAAATCCATCGACCAAGCTATTAATTTTGAAAGGCGTCTGACAATTTAGATATTTCCACATGTAAATGTTTCAATAAATTTATTTAATGTTATTTTTGTTAATATATTTATTTCATAATTATACTTGGATAATAATATGGATAGTGATATATTATTAATTTATTATATAATTAATAAATATATTTATTATTTTAAACAAATAATGGGCTTGGCCACACTTCTAGATCTCACCACTTTATGCAGTTGAGCGCAAATTCGTGTAATTTTGAATGGTATATACATGTACACAAATGTTACAATTAAATTTAAATTTCATAATATAATGTAAGTAACCAATAGTGTGGCGTAAACAAAAATTTTATGATCCAAAAAAGAGAGAGGTGAGTGAAAAAGGTGAGAGAGAGAGAGAGAGAAAGAGAGAGAGAGAGAGAGAGAGAGAATGAATATTAGAGAGAGTATTGCACTTTGTGCTTATGCCGCTTGGCTGGCTGTAACGAACGCTGAGCTCGAAGCTCGACGTAGTCGTAGTATAGGTATTAGAACTCTTACAAGCATGGATACGAGACTTGTTTGCACAGGGGTGAAACGAAAGAAAATAGCAGGGGGAAAACTGGTGTGGAGATAGTTTAACTTGATAGCTAAATTCAGAGTTGATTCCAAGTCTTTGTATCCAGCAGATGATTCTTAGAGGCTGACATGGCCCAGTCGGAACCGTAGTAGATTTGTGCTAAGGGTCTGCAATACCAGTGATATATAGCCAGTAATTAGGGAAACGCCAAAGTCGTATTTAAACGAGTAAGTGAGCCATGTGTTGAGTACATATGAAAAATCTAAACAAATGCTATCAATATTTTTAAAAATCGCATTTTTATTTATTGTAGATTTAAATCGCAATGGATCTAGCTGATTTTGCTAACAGTTCTCAGTAAACTCGTACTGGATGTCTGTTTCAAATTTCAGCGCAATCTGTTCAGCGATTCGGCTGATTTCCGACGAACAGTCAGACACACACAGAATCACAGAATAAGCGCCGTTTGAGTTGAATAGAGACACTCAGTCGCTTCGCTCCCTCGTTTAATCATCAGATTGATATCAAACTTATCACAGATGTGATGGCCATGTCATTTATGTACATAGAGCCTTCTATAGAGGTACATTTTTAAAAATAGCAATCGAAAATATTCTAAATAAGTTTTTAGAATTTGGAATTTTGTAAAAACAACAAAATAATTAAATTAAATGTTAAGTAATCTTTGACTATAGAAGTGTGACTATATCCTTGCTCTTGAGATCCACGCAGAATTGTTTATTTTTATCAGATGACAACTGGATGCAAGAAAAGTTCCTCAAAATAAAAATTCCAAATTCAAATTGGTATAACTGACTCAATGATGGCTCATGTGTAACGTGTGACTCTGCTTCGAGAGGTCATGGGCTGAATCCCCCCACCAGAAATTCTGAATGTAAGCTTTGTCAGGGTTTTCTTCAGTCTTTAATGTGAATACAGGGAATTGAGTCCTCTTAAACAGCCCTCGGACATCCCTTCACAATTGTCCTAACTCCAATATACGTAGTTAGACACAAGAACAGGTACATGCATTACATCCTAAGCACGACCGCCGACCTCAAATTTGTTAGGTTCGATTAATTAAATTAATTAACTATAGCAAAGAACTTGTATTTAAACCAAGTTTTTCTATAACAATTATGAAATAGTAACTGGCTGCTTAAATTTGAAGTAAGAAGCCTGAAATATTAATAAATGATTATGTTATAGAACGTAATCCGTGAGAAGTGTATTCAGAACAACGTATTTCACTTCAACGAAGCCTGAATGTAGCCAATTAGTTAAATTTTAAATTTTTCGGAAAGTCCATCATTAACAACATCTTCAAAAGTTTTATTTTTGTGAAAATTAGATTAAAAAGTTAGTTTCGGATGTTCAAATTAGTATAGTAGGAAGGTAGAGACAAAAGTGTTGGAAATTACTTTAAGTAGCCTACGTTATTAGATTTCAGTTAATGAACTACACCTAATTTAAATTGTGCAGAATGAAACAATAGATGTGTACAAATAAAAATAAGTAAATAAATTCATATTTAGAGTATACCCACTACACACATGCACTTTACATGTGTTTTGTTTACATGATTATATCACTGAGAAGTTACTTATGCAAAACAAAACGATAGTTACTATAATTTTCTTTTTGGATAGTTTATGAATAATTAACTTTACTGTCAGGTTAAATCACATGCGTCAGAGAAGAACTTGACATAGGGAGCACAGCTTACTAACATTATACAACTTTTGTTCCAACATTCATCCACTTGGCGGAGGTGCAGCAGATAAAGATATTCGAACTTTACGAACCCCTGATGCTTAGTCGCCGAAAATATTATAATTATTGATTAAGGTATGCGTAGGTAGGCAAATGAAGTATATGTATATTTCGTTGTCATAGGTTTTTGGCTATAGTGCTGCTGTTAGAAGATCAAGCTGAGAAAAACATTACAAACTTTAAATCGCATTATTGTGCACGCAATCAGGGTGGCGTACGCAGGAATATATTTAGGGGGGCTTGGATAAACTATTTAACGGGAATGAGGGGAGATGTCCCCCACAATAACGCTGCAGGCAATTAAAAAAACGTATTTTTGAAGTCGTTTTATGTGTGCTATGCTGAACGGAAAAAAGGGAAATTAATAAATATTTTTTTGCCTAAATTTTGCCTAAAATTTGCATAACATAATATTAAAGCTGGGATTTCGGAGGAGGGGTGGTGCAAGCCTACCGACCCCTGTATACGCCACTGCGCGCAATCTACATGAATATTATTGTGTTCCTCGATTAGAGGACCTGAAGACGACATAATTGATGGGGAAAACTGCTTTATCGACGAAGGATCTTAGTAAGCTGTGGTTTGTAGCCTCTCAGAGGTGTAAAGAGTGCGGTGGGTTTGTCTTACAGTGTTGCCGCGTGGCGCGTGCACCCCTGTTAATAAACCTCGCATGAGGAGCTTCCCGAGAGTATTAGACAAGCTAATAGGATCACGACGTGGCAACGACGAGAGATGCACAGGATTAATAAGGTCATACATACGGTTCATGATTCCCAGAGGGGGAGGGGGAGGGGGGAGTTATGACGGCAGGAAAGGTTATTTCAAGAAGGATATACTCGTTTTGAGGAATCCCGCACAAGGGAATTTGCCTTGCTTTAAGTAATTGGATGAGCGAAGCGAAGACTTCAATTTCAATGACCACTAAAAAATTTAGCTACAATGTTTTTTTTGTTTGTTTTTCTTTTTGTTTGTTCGCGCTCTACCGGGAAAACGGCATATGCGATCTTGATGAAAATTGGAGGGGACCTTTGAAATCTCTGAACGTAGACCTGCCACGTTTTTCGGTACAATCGACGAAATATTTCTTATTAACATCGTACTTTTACGATTTTTTTACGATTTGTAATGCAATATTTTCATGTGGGCCAATTCTGACCAAACGGGTGGAGCTACAACGTTCATATTTCACATGGACATTAAAGTAATGGTGATGTATTGTCTTTTGAAAAAAAAAAGTTGAAAAAGTTAGGCAGAATTCATAGAATCAAAGGTTTTAATATGAGGTTTTTGAGATTTATAATATCAATTAACAAGTAACAATAGAAACTTGGCAACAATCACCTTCAATGCGTTCAAAAAGCACTTGCAAAAGTAAAGAGATATTACGCAAACTAAAAACTTACAAAAAAATCATCCATCATCGCGACTAAAAAAGCGTTCGTGAAGCATTCTAGTTTATTAGATGAACGAATGGTAAGCGTAATGAAAAAAACAAATATTTTATTTTTTCTACAGAGAAAAATAGCACTGATGTTTCTTTTATATGTTCGCTCTCTACCGGACAAACGGCTTCTTCGATTTTGATGGAATGAAGGATCTTTGAAATAATTTTCGAACTTGGTTATGAGATATTTTGGGTATAACAACGCCAAATACGCTCATCCAACAACGTGACTATAATAAGCGACTGCGTAGTTTTCTGTTTAATCTTGACTTTTCCTATTTTGTGCCGTATCATTATTTTCATTCCTAACGCAGGATTTGAACAAATGAACAGGTCAAAATCACGAAAATAATATATTGTTAAAATGAGTTTGTTGCCTAGAGAATATGTTTTATGTTATTGAAAACAGAATTCCAAAGCAAATCACACACTTTATATTTTGTGCTGGAATTGAGACTTTGTCTTTAAGAGGAGACGCTGAGCTTGGCCCAACTCAAATGCGCGCACACAGGTGTTGATGATTTCTGCTCATCGGTTGGTAATATAATACCCAAATTTTGCATGCATGTTTATAAAGTACTTTTATATTCATATTTGCACTTGGTTGGCAAAAATAATCCTTAAAGATTTATTGCGAGACATAAGTTCAAAACGTGAGAAAATCGAAAATCGAAAACATGGATTCCAATTCTGAAAAGTCCTGCCAAACCGTTTATCTTACGTTTAAACCAAATTAACCTGCGCGTTCACATTGATTTAAATTGATATCAAGTATGCAAATTTGTGTTTTAAAAATCTGTACGTTAGGAATAAATTCCAGTAGTTGACCAAAATGGATTAAATTACGGTGATTTCACTATTAATTTTTCATTCAAAATCAATAAATTAATTTAGGAATACGCCTACTAGATATCATAGATTTATTATTCATTAACGTTCGTGTGAAACTTTATAACGATGTTATTAACCGTTTACCTGACGAAGAAAACAAAACAGAAAGCTGAGCGCCTAAACGTTAGACCAGACGAATGAACCCATACGTATGACATCACTGACGGAATCAAATCCAATGACGGCAGTCAAAGAATCTCTGTTAAAATACCCATGTCATTTTCTTTTGAACGCCCAGAGTTGGGACGTGTGTCATTCTATGTCTATCTAGTCAGTAAAGTATTGTTTCACTACACATTCACATCAGTAAGGCATGCATAATGTAAGCTTCTGGATAAAATCTTAGTACATTTTAACCTAACACAGATATCAAAATACTTTAGAACATTTCACGGTTTAAACACAACGCATTCACCCAATGCCTGATATTTCAGCACCATCCTCTGCCATCCTCGGACGGAATCTCGCGTCTGAGGATGGCAGAGGATGGTAACGAAATATCTCGCAGTGTTTGAGTGCGTTGCTTTCGTGTATTAAAATCAAAATAAATAAATAAATGTGTACTATGAGTGTACCCGCTCAGTCACAGACCTGATTTTCAGTGGGGGACATTTAAAGTGAAGTGTAGTTATTTTTATGGTTGTGCCTTCTTGCGTACACGGTCACCACCTCCAAGGGTGGCAACTTTACAAACCGTAAGATTAAGACACGTGTGAACACGAGGTGAGGATAGGGAGAGAACGGATTGTCTTGTATTTGAATAATCCCCCACTCCCCCACCCCCTTGTTATGTTGAGATGCAAAGCGCGTCGCCTCGGGTAGACTTGGGGGGGGGGGGAGACTCGTCCGTCTTAGCCGGTCAGAGCCGTGATCTGATTTAACATTGTCGGCGTGACAGCCAGAAGACCACCAAGGTACAATTCATCAATCATATCATGTAACTGCGTGAAAATAGAATTTTTATTTTGAATATGTTTTGTATTTGTTTTGTATGTGTACATTTTGTAACACCATAAAAATCATGTGCATAGGAGATTCCGTGCACTTTTGTTTATAATTTATGATCACATTTAAAAACACTGTCAAATAAATTAAAATAATATGCATGTACAAACTTTACTTATGTCAAAACTAATCACTATTTGTTTCTTAAAAAAAAAATATATATATGACTGATAACATATCGCAGCACAAAACAATATTGTAAATGTCTCAGTTAAATTCCAAATTTGATTTTGATTTAAGTTTGTCCTCTTTAAAAAATATATAAGTCAACTTGACACATAAGCCACATTTGTTTTAACTTTGCGCTCACAAAATATTCGAACCCAAATTTATAAAATTTGCATCTTCCAATAATTATTTTAATTATTTTCTTTCTATCTAAAAATTAATAAGTAAAAATGATAATCATTAAAGATAACGACCTCCTTCATAAATGATGAACGGACAAAGCCATTTTCGGTTGAAATTTTGTCTAGCTTCGTATCTGTTTGTGATGAAATCTGACGTATCAACTGTATGTGTATGTTTTTATTGTTGCTATTGGAAGGGTTCTGAAATAACCCATAAATAATTTCCAAGGAAAACCACGAATTGTTTTAACAATGTGTACATTAATACTCTTATAAATAAGTTTAAAACTCTATCGGGCGGTTTGCCTAGACTTGAGTAACACAACATCGAGGAAGTAGAAGAGTTTTCAGATCCCTTAAGCGTATTATACGCAATTGTAAAATAATCAAACCAGAACAAAGATGTCTTTGTTGTTGCTTTTCATTTCGCTACTGTGGTTGGTAGATTTTCTAAAATGTATTTTCATATTTTCGAAGAGGTTTTAGATGAGGAAAAAAAGAAGAAGAAGAGGATGGAAAAGAAAACAGAAGAAAAATACGGCTCTGTAAAATGTTCCCTAGGGATAACTTGTTATCCTATTTGTTGCAACCTTCTTCCAGGATAAATTATGAAATAAAGAAGGGAGCGAAAGGAACGGGAGAGGCTTGCCAAAGGAATAAGCTCTTTAATTGTTTGAGAGGTACAAAATAGTTCGTTTTAACGATCGAAGACGACGCTAGCGCTTTAACACAACTGCGGACTTTTCGGGAACGAGTTTGTTGAGCTGCAGTTTCATGTATTTTAATTTAACCACGTTAAATGAGTCTTTGCGCTCGTTGTCCTAAGTAGGTTTAAAAGAGGAGTGATTGTTCTAACGTAAGCTCCGAACCGATATCGGTGGCTGTCTTCTCTAGAACATGGGACTTATTCTGGAGGTTGCCGGATCGACACCAGCCACCAGCAATCCTTATACAAGTGTTAATCCAGGTCCATAAATAAATTACTATTGTTTATATTATCATTCAAATTAATTGATCGGAACATTTCGCCACGTTAAATATATTTCATTGTTTTAACCTTTCTGCAGACCAAATTATTGTGGTGCTAATCCTAGAAAAACAAGGGATTCAACTAAAAAAAGTTACACAGATATAAGTTAAGATAATGCACAAGGTAAAAAACAATGAAATTACATGAAAATCAAATAAAACAACAAAAAGAGCCAGTTACCATGAATATAGATCCTCGTCTTCCATAAAGTTTAAATTCAAAATGGTTGTTATTGTTGTTATTTGGGAGCGAAGCGTCGATGTATACATGAATTGTCTGTCCGTATGTATTGCCGTGTGTAATTGTATATCACTATAAATCCGAAAAGAACTTATACAGTATCTGTGGTTTTTATGCATGTTCAAAGTTACTGTAAATTACCTGCACATAGATTAATCCGCCTTTGGTGGGTAATTATAAAAATGATGCGAACTAAGTATACTCCGCGTCGGCGAACCATCACACACGAATCCACCTGAATGGCGCAATGGACGTGTTTCGGGGAAGCTACGAGCACATTTTCTCATTTCAGCTTCGTGCTATTAGCCGTGATCTTAAAACTTCCGGTCGTCGTAATTTGAGGTTTATTAGTAAAAAGGGACAAAATTGTATGAATTAATTCATTGTCTGTCCGTATGTTTCGTGTTACGTCTCACGGTAAATCCAAAATTTCAAAGTTGCTTTATGCCTTTCTACGAAACGAACGAACGAAACCAATTGTGGGCGAGAATTAAATTATTTATCAAAAAAAAGATATACCATTAAAAGCACACAAAGAAAAAACAATAAACGTTTGGGTTTTGAAAATAAAAATCCATTTTCATATATGTGACTTTCCGGTGCTACTTTGTTGTGATTTATAACTTCGGTCAGTCGTACATGACGCTGTTGTGTAAATTAATTAAAGAGATGTCAAAATGATGAATTTAATTCTAATTATAGCTTGAATCCTTAGTTTCAATTTACTGCCCGCTCAAAGGTCAAAATGTCAAACGTGCTTATACCCTTTGACGCAAACGAACGAACGAACCAATTGTGCAGAGAATGGTATATTTATTTTACCAAAAAGACTGGAAGCAATATACCCACTCAAAAGTCCACATTCAAAGAATAAAATTCATATAACTCCCATGTTGACTGTCTGTGTAGGAAATGAAATAATCCCATTTAAAATATAACGTCGTCACTTGTGAAATACGGCAGTCAGTCTCTTCTGCTACGTAGCGAAATCACTCCTATTTGTATTGCCTTGATGTTCGGCTTTGTTTTAAGACAAGACATATATCTGGCGTGCGGGGTAGCGGAGGATTTGAGTGAAATATAAACTCAAGTGGAGGGGGGGGGGGGGGGGGGCTCGTCAAAGTCAACACTGGTAAGTGGTTATGGTTATGTGCGGCCTAACCACAGCTTGTGTTTCGTGAACTGACTGGGACAAACAGCAAATCTAGAGTGCGAACATTGTATTATGTCTACTGTCGTGTTGAGATCATAAATTACACACAATTAGATTATTTGTTAAAAACGCCACATAACTGCAAAGAAATAGTGATTATTGTACAGGTTCATTGAAACTTGTCAGTGCATACAAAACGTGTCAAATTTTTATACAAATAGGGTTGTTTTTTTATGTAATTATTATTCAATTAAACTGTACTGTACAAACCTGAATAATTTCAATATTTGAAATTTAATACAATTAAAAGAAATAAAAAATCCACCCCGACCGGGGTTCGAACCCGAATCTCCCACATTCTAGGTAGGACCTTAGCCAACTAGACCTCCGATCTTGATTTGTTTGTATTGATTTATTTAATTAATTATTGTTTATAACACGAAAGCGTTATAGGTTACAAGAAAAGGGCATCGTCCCATTCACATATTTTAGTGACTAGCAACCTACTTAACATATTAACATTACATTACAATACAATTCATTAGAACTACATTCCACAATAACATAAAACAATAAAATATGTATTTCAAAAAACTTATTTAGAGTCTACCCATTCAGTCATTTAATTGATTTTCAGTGGGGGGACATGAATCCCTTTTGGAGTGCTTTGAATTCAGATTAATGATTATAATTATTAAGTTAAATTTCGATGCTATTACCAAAATATTACCCATAGTCCATCACCTAAAAAGGGCCACACTGGGAAAAATTGGTGTATCCGCGAGCATTCTAATGAAAAAGTTCCCTTTCTCTCAATTCAAGCCAAGTAAGTTGTTCCATTGTTCACACTCGCATTGTGCTGAGACATAATCTGCCTCACTGTTCCAGATATGTTGGTCGCACTATACACACTCGGACACAATACGCACTCAAGTGTTTTCATGTTTCGCTTGCCAAGATTTCCCAACTTTTCTTTACGCATCGCAATCTATTTGAGAATCTCCTCGAATATATGACTCGGAAAACCGGAAACTCTAAAGCGACAGTGTTTTGTTTTTGTATATCTTTTCGTGTTCGTTTCTAACATAACATACTATGCGATATATATATATACTTTTTGTCAAGACTAAAATAGCCCAAGGCCGAAGAGAAAAAAAATTAGCTTGGCAAATAAATTTTGCGGGAATTCAGAGGATAGTATATACTGATTATTGTTTTCGTATGCAAATCGGGATTGTTTGCTTTTGCATTTTTTTTCCTGTTTTATTATTCAAAACAGACATTCCCTTATCTACTGCTAACCTGCCATGTTGCACGGAGCAGAAAGTATGTGGCTGACAAGAATATTATAGACGGCAAGTCGTAAAAACTCCCACTTGTCTGCAATTGATAGCATACAAATAGGGACGATAAAAGAAGCATGTGCGACGAGAATATGTTTGGTAATTTACGTGAGGTTGGGAAATTCACACATTCTTAAATTTCCTTCACAAGAAATGTGTTGAAGTAATGGTATTGTTGCCAAGACTGTTTCAGACATACATTTTCCCAAGCAATTCACTAGACTTACGATTTACATTATGCTAGACCACGGTATTCGCATTGAGGGTTATTACGAAGTTAAGCATATAGATCAATTCCCTTCGACAGCGAATGTTCAGAGTGCTGCGCGTAACATATATATATATATATATATATATCGCATCGACAACTAGGGAAATAATTTCTACGTAGTTGCAGAAAGGCATCGTAAAACACTGATATTTATAGATTAAAGTTACTATGTGTAGGCTGGTTGGTATTGTGGTTAGAGGCTTTGCTTCCAATGTAGAACGTCCGAGGTTCGATTCCCGCAATAGGCGGATGTGGACTGAAGTCGATCGATTCTTGACTTAGGTATGTGGAAAAGGTGATTTGATCAGCCTTGACAATTCTGTTGCTGTTACGGGTAGAATCGTGCCCAGCTTGATTGATCGGTGTTTCCTACTTAAAAATGCCGGTCTATAGTTGGTCATTGTTCCCTCGCCGATGGTGTCGGCGCCTACAGGGCTGGCTTGGCCGGCTTTAAATTTAATTGTCCCCCACTGAAAATCAGTTATGTGACTGAGTGGGTAGACTCTATATGTGAATTTTATTTTGTATGAATCTTTTAATTGTTAAAATGTTCTGTTGTTGTTGTTGTTGTTGTTGTTGTTGTTTGTTCTTCTGTTCTGTGACACATATCCAAAGCTGTTGCCCCATCTTGCCCCCAGTAAACCAGCATCAACACCCACATTCTCTTCTCCCCCATTTTGCCCCACCTTGCCCCCATCTTGCCCCCAGTAAACCAGCATCTAACAACCACATTCTCTTCTGTTCCCTCTTGCCCCCATCTTGCCCCAGTAAACCAGAATCTAGTATCCATATTCTCTTTTGCCCCCATCTTATCCCCAGTCAACCAGTATAAAACCCCTCTTCTCCTTCCCACATCTTGCCACAACCTTGCCCCAACTTGCCCCCAGTCAACCAGTATAAAACCTCCTCTTCTTCTGCCCGCAGCTTGCCGCCAACTCGAGCACGGTGTCCAGGCAATCTTCGGCCCCTCAGACCCCATCCTAGGCGCCCACATACAGTCGATATGCGAGGCGCTGGACGTGCCGCACATCGAGGCTAGGATAGACTTAGAACCGAGCTTCCAAGAGTTTTCAATCAACCTACATCCGGCTCAGGATCACATGAACAGAGCTTTTCAAGATCTCATGGCTTTTCTAAACTGGACCAAAGTAGCCATCGTCTATGAAGAGGATTATGGTAAGTGGATATTTCACACATGTTTCTCGTATCCAGATCTCAATTTATTTTGAACATATTATGTTTACTAACCACTCACACAAAAAGATGATTCATTTTGTGAGATTCTCCAAATGCTTTGTTTAATTTTTTAAACCCAAGAGGCAAGAAAATTCACTGAGAAAATTAAAATTAGCTTTTTGGATAGATATTTTATTCAAATCTGTAGATTTATGCTTTTAAAATAATTATTGAATTTTACTTTTCTATTTGTTATTTTTGTACTTTTTTCTTCAAAATAATTTAGTTGAAATGCCATTGCATACAATTCCAAACAATTATATATAAAGCCAATTTCATAAATGTGATAAATTTAATACATTAAAATAAAGCTTTTCGATTTTTTTAATTAAACAAACATTCTACCCTTCCGATGTTTTTTTTTATAGCTGAACTTGTCGGCGCCAAAGGTTAGACGATGGTTATTTTTAGGATTGCAAAATTATTGAACTCTGCCTACGTATGGTAGTTTAAGCATTTTTTAAAGCCTTGTTTAAATAGTGCTTTTGGCATTCTTAACATTTTAATCTTGGTTTGTGTAGGATACACTTAATTTTTAATTTTTTATACATACATTTATTGCACGTAATCATTTGCAGGAATATTTTACAATCATGATTGATACTAATATTGTTGCTTTTATTTATAGTGTTCCTAAAGTCCTAAGTAGTTGTAAAATGGGATTAAAAAAATTTATGCTGTTACTCTAACTCTTGAACTTCCTATATCTCGTTTCAAACCTAAGCTGGCTTAATAAACTGTTACACGTATTTGTATTTAAACATGTGGTAGTTATCTTGATATAATAACTATAATTGTTTCTGTATTTCTCTTGTACAACACCTAAAAGAACTAAAAACGATATAATATGCGTTCGAACATATTGATCAAGTTGTATATCCAGCCCCGGCAAAAAAATATTTCTGCTTTTGGTGGAGGTGCCGGGTCTCATGTATTATAATGACCACTACCCGGCACCTCCACCAAAACCAGAAATAATTAAGGAAGTGGCTATTTAACCGTAGCTACGGGAAAATTACGATTCTCAATTCGTCCGTAGCATGAACGAAGATCAGCGGAAATAATCGAAGGTATCCGAATCGTCCGCGGGATACCACGTAACTAGGCCAATAGCTTCAAAAATATCACAGTGCATTTGTGGCAGAATGGTAGCGCGTCCGAATTCTATGCGAGAGGTCGGCGGTTCAAATTTTCGTTTGGTCGTTTTTTTTACCATTCTATTTGGGTCCATGTTTTTTCTGCAAATGATTTCACTACATTCGGCCCCGTCGCAAACACAATTCTAGATGATAAAAGCGTTTAAAAAGTGCTGCGCCGCGCTAGTTCTAGGATACAATCGATAAGAGCGCACCCGAAATCCTTTCCGTTAAAAACGAGTTTAGATTTAAAATAGCAACGTTAAAGGTTTGGTAAGTAGAGTATTTTATTAAAAAACGAGTTAAGATTTAAAATAGCAACGTTAAAGGTTTGGTAAGTAGAGTATTTTATTGAAAAGGTTGGTAGGCCTACTAAGTAAATGTCATAATAAACATGGCGCGCCGGCAACAGTGAAATGGTAGTGTTTGTGTTCAATCTTTATTAATTATAACATAATTCGTATATTTTCAGAGTGGTTATTATTGAATTAACGTAATTTACTTCCCGATCCTACGGTTAAAGTAGCAGGCCTAATTTTTCCGTACCCACAGTTCGAGTACCTTCGGTGATTTCCGCCGATGTTCGTTCATGCTACGGACGAATTGAGAAACGTAATTTTCCCGTAGCTACGGTCGAATAGCCTCAGCGAATAATTAATAGATTTCATTAGTTTCCGTTGCTTAACGTCTTATTTAATGCACCAAGGCTATTCGAGACGATAAGTGGTGATAGATGAGGACGAAGGACGATTTAAAAAATATGTCTTATGCGGGAGTATAATCCACGTCCTTGTAAAGCCATACGCTTCGGACCAGCGCTCTAATTGTATGTGCCACCGTGGACGGCTGTATTTTTAATAATTCTTGAGAAAGTAGACAATATTTTATTCTCTATTCAATGTATTTTTAATTTTTGTTTAAATTTAAACAGACCAGTATCGCGTTAAAATGAATTCATTCTCAGATCATGTGAAGAAAATGTAACAATTCAATAATAGTATCGTTAATCGAAATCCTTAAATGTAATTTATCTAACTTTCAATAAATGATACAAGTAATATAAACGGTTTGATTATAAATATAGTAGGCCTACTAATTTCTCTTATCAAATATGTCCGTTTATATGCCAGGTAAAAAGTTGTAAATTATGCGTTCTAAGTGGTCAGTTTACGCAGGAGGTTTAACTTACTATAAATTATTAACAACTTATTCTGCTTATTTTTCTTCCGCTTTTTCGAATTCTTCACTATTTCCTTATCATTTACAATGTATCTTCCTCTTGACTGCATTGCCATGGTTTTTGCCATTCTTCTTAAGTATCACTTGTAGCAATCATATTGATAAGGGTAATTGATATTGGAAAATAGTAGCTTCAGGATGTTTTCCCATTTAATTGAAGCTTTAATTTAAAAAAATAGGCCTAGTTGTCAATCTATTGATCTGCCTTTGCCTTAATTGGTATTATCAAATATGTTGCTTATTTAATATTTTTTATAAGCTTAGTCAAGACAATATTGTTAGTTGTGTTTCATGTTTTTATTGTGATATTTCACTCTTTTTTACTTAATTTAAAATACAAATATTGCTCGATTTGAGTTCGTTAAGGTTCCTTTCAATGGTGATTTGTAAAAATCGTAAAAATCCAAAGTTGGAATTGATTATCATATTTTGAAAGTTGAAAAACCAAGCACGTGTTGTTATTATAACGACTTGTTCTTAATGTCTTAAAAATGTTTTAATTATAATTATTGACTTGTTTTCTGTTGGAACATAATTCACAGAAAAGCATGAGTGATAAGGCAAATGCACGGGGCATGGTACAATTTAAGCGAATGAAAAACTTGTTAATCATCTGCTTACATTCAAAACGGCTTTCTTATTTATATGTAACTTTCGAAGAGCATAAAAATTCCCAAATACTGGTGTATTTTTTGCACTGAAACCAAGTGAATTTTAAACCCTTTAGTTTTAAGAAACTTAGTTTTCTAACCATAAAATGGAATCTGAAATAATATATAACTATGTGTTTTCTGATGGTATTGCAATATGGTTGTGCAGTTATTTTTACACAGATTATTAGTCCAGTGATTATTTTCTGAAAACATGTAAAAATCATAATGATTTGGGTTTGATAGCCCTAAAAGTACTTTGTAAGTTAATGGTTACGTTATCAAATGTATTTTGTATTTAATATATGAATTGTATGATTTGAATAACATACATACTATCAATATTTAAACTTAGCAATTTCTTAACCTGTAATATGGTGTTATGCTTGCACATGATAACTTACTTCCGATTACTTATCTTCAAATATATACATATTTGTAACTTCATTCCATATGTTGTTTACGGTACTGCTACATAACTTAATTATCTTTCCATAGTCCATACCAGTATTTTATGTGAACTTACTTGACACTCTGACTTCAAAAAGACTTCTTTAAAAACGCTGTCATCTCCGGCATTATTCTTCTTATTGAAGACTTCACCTTGGTATTTATAAAAGAGTTTTTCATTACTTTTCTGGTTAAGAAAATTAATTTTTCACTTTAAAAACTTGAAGTTTTCTTTAAAATGTTATTTTAGATCTATCTCAATTTTTAAAGATTTTAACACTTGTGATTTTTATCAAAATTCCCACAATTCAATTAACGGATAATAACTTAAACAGCGTCATTGGTGACTGTGTTGTCGTCCGATGGCTAGTACAAAAATAACTCATCTGTTTATGAAGCTATCTTTCTACTTATCGTACTTATTAAGAATTTTTAATTCATTTATTAAAAAAAGTTATAATTTAGTAAAACATTTCAATGTACACTTTTGATTTTCTGTTTTATATCTAGATGTACATTTTTAAATTCATGAGATTACTATTTTGAAGCAAATTAACATATCGAATATAATAATAAATCAATAACATAAAATAATATTAAAATTTCGTTGGGAGAGTATAAGTTCATTTAGTTCAAAAAAGCTTAAAATTTGTGCATATAGTAAATGCATGATAAGATAGGCTTTATTAGAACATATGAGCATTACGAGAAATAAAAACTGTAATATAACTTTCGCATACAATTTTCTAAAGACGGATATGTCATTTAATTGGAATGATTACGCTTTAATTAAATACTTGTGCATGAAAACATTTAACATTTATATTTAATTCTTTGTAAAGTATGAAACATTGAATTTCCTTTCCTAAAGAAGTTTTTATTTTGGGTATATAGTTTCTTATTATATAATATAGATTTAATAGTAAAGAGCTTGAAACGTATTTGCAGTTATCACATGTACATGAGTTTACATAATAAAGCTAAATACTGTAGATAATGAAATATTTAAGAAAAGCTTATGGAAATTCATAGTTGATGAATAAGAAAATTTTGGCGATAGTTGTCTTAGACGTTAAAAAGTTACTGTCCTTTAACTTATTTAATGATTGCTAGTATGTTCAGTATTGAGTAATGTAGGCCTATGTATTACTATTTCTTTACTATATTCGTTGAAATAATAAAGTTTTCACATTTACTCGTTCGAAAATTCTTAATTAGACTAGTAATAGTTTGAAACAAGCCGATGTAATATAAAATAAAGTTTGTCAAAATCAATTTTGAAAAAATAAAATAATTTTGTTTTTTTGTTGCGAGGTTTGAAAGGAGTACTCCAATTTTATGCCATACAAATTTCAATTTCACGTGCGACCTACAATCGAGTTAATACGTAAACTAATTTATAAAATGGAACGTTTCGTTATCACACTCTAGTATCTCTTTATATGTATCAGCGAGCAAACCTTCTCCACCAATGTTCCTTCAATCTATAGGATTTATTTATGAGTTATTTTCCCCTAGGACTCTTCAAACTGCAAGACTTAGTGAAAACCCCGCCGGCCCAGAGGAGGGATATGTACATTCGCCAGGCGAACCCTGCGACCTACCGACACGTGCTCAAAGAGATTAGACAGAAAGAGATCTACAAGCTGATTGTGGACACCAACCCTAGACACATGTCGCAGTTCTTCAGAGCGGTGAGTCTATGTTGATACGAGATTGACTAACCTTACAGTAAGTAAGAAAATGAAAGAAAAATACAGAAAATCCAATCATATTTAACATCTATAGTAGACTAAATCCACAGTCATTGGTCCACTGGCGTGTCAGTTAGATAAGAAGCCATCTTGAATAGGTCAGTTTGTATGTTAAAGTATAGGTTGTAGCGATTTATAGCCCAAATATTTTTCAAGACGGCTGTCAGGTTGACAGGTGAGCATATATACACCAAATGATTACTAAATTCCCTTATGCAACAACTTCTTATTGTTTCTGTTTGTGCATTCCCATGCTGCACAAGCTAAAACCATATCAAAACAATCTAGAAAAATACTTAATCGCATCTACAACATAATGTCAAGCATAATAAATTGAAGCGCCAAATCGCCATCTTGAATAGGTCAATTTGGTACGCTCGCGCCTAATTTTGCATTACGACATTTTTTTTAACTTTTTTTTCGCGCCGTATTTGAGACTGGGGATCTGATGATGATCTGATGATCTGGGGAGCCTACTATAGATGTTAGATACCATTGAGAAAATCTATTTCAAAATGCAAACATTAATATTTTTCCTTATATTTATTGATATCTCTTACAAGAGATACATCTACCGACATGTTTCGAGGTACTAAATCTCACAATTAAAAAAAATACTTATTCTAAGTTTTAAATAAATATAAGGTAACATTTTTAAATGTCCAGTTATTTATGTTTTCTAAACGACCCGTTAAAAAGTTTAATTTTACTTAAATCTGTAGGTTATTTATTTTTTTTTCAGTTTGATACTATATTTAAATGTAAATAATAATTATTTATCATATCAATAAAATATAACAATTTAATATATATTCACACTTTATTTTTTCACAGCCGAGATATTTGAGAAATAAGATGAATTGTCATATTACTTTAAGTTACCCCATTGTCGCCAATGAGTTATTTAAATAAGATATTGCTCCACCTGGTAGAGTATTTCTTTTAACACCTGTCAGCCCTTGACTGAAGACGTGCCAGAACGATATTCTTTTCGTTCTCATTCTAATTCTCAGCGCCGGTACTAAAACTTACTTAAACATGGCTTGTGTTCATTTGACGGGAGTTTCGATATAAAAGAAAACAAACACGGCCACGAATTTCACATGCAGTACGCTCATTTCACCCATCTCTATACCGACAACGCTTTATGTACTGAAATAATGCTTAACACAACACAATTTGGTTAAATTAGTGTTTTTTAAAGTTGTGAATAAAAAAATTTTAGCTTGTGAAACTACGAAAATAGTTTTAATCCATTTTAAAACAAGCTTAACTCTTCTACTTATTTTCACATAAACTGTTTCATAGGTTTGTGCAAATACGTGTTTTGTACGTTTTTGTTTTACCCTGCTTATCTAATTTTTAGTCACTAAGCTTCTAAGTAAAAGTGTATTAACATATTAATTGTTTATTTAATTAATATTCATTGAAAATATGATTTTCCACAATCTACAAAGTAACAAAGTGACTCTACAAGTAACGTTTTTTTAAAGTTTTTTTACACATTGAATTTGTTTTAATCATATTTAACCTCTGAATAGTTTTCTTCAAACACTTATTATTTTTGGATGAGCGTAGCGAGCGTAGCGAAGTTTCCATTTCACTACACTGGAGAAAAAAATCCGGAAATAATTTTTTCTTTATTTTTTTTTATTTTTGTGTGTTTGTTAACACGATTCCGGCTAAACCGATACTCCAATTGCGATTAAACTTTGTGGAGGCCTTTGAAATCTCTGAACTTAGAAATGCCACGTTTTTAAGCGCAACCGAAAAATTATTTCATATAAAAATCGCAATTTTACGATTTTTTTCGGTTTTTTAAATATTTCTTCGCTTTATAACACCTACATGCTTTATTCGATTGTAATGATTTTTTCACAGAACCTTTATTTTATGAATTAATATATTTGTGTGAAATTTGAGCGTAATCGAAAAATTATTTCTCATGAAAATTACAATTTTACGCTTTTTTCGTTTAAAAAATTACGCTCATCCAACAACGCGCCTGAAAAAGCGTTTGCGAAGCTTCCTAGTTTAGAAATAGTAAGCCACTAAAACAAAACCAAACATTCATGTTCAGAATCTGGAATCTACATTTCTGAGTTTAAGGCCGGGAGCGGTTTGTGTGAGACTGATTTGGGAAGTCATTGGTTAGAATCCTGACTGAAATATTTTTCTTAGACTGTCTTTAATAATTAATGCGAATGCAACGTATTTAGTACTTTAAAATATCCCCCTAGCACTCCTTACACAATTGTCCAAACTAAAAAAAAATACATTGCACCCTGAGCAGGTTTCCCAAGACAAATATATATTCAAATTTCCGTGTCTTTTTACATTGAGGTCTAATATGTGTCATTACGAGTGGCAACAACACACGTAATGTGTAGTTATCAACTATTAATTAATTATCAAAAATCACTTTTTTTTTATCTAGGGATTGATCGTTTTATGTGTTTTATACTTGTCAAAACAATTTACTAAAACAACTTCTTTGTATTTTTTTTATATTATTTAGCGTCATGTGTTTTTTTAGATGTTAATATTTTGTAAATCCAGTCAAAGGATATATTGTTACACTAAAAAGTTATGAAAAAGTTAATTGAACTAATAATTGGATGAGCGAAGCAAAGGCTTCAATTTCACTGACCCCCCCCCCCCCCCCCCCCCCCCAAAAAATAGCACGGGTGTTTTTTTTTTTTGTTTTTTGTTTTTTTGTTTTTTTGTTTTTTGTATTTTTGTCTGTTTGTTCGCTCTCTACCGGGCAAACGGCACATGCGATCTTGATGAAAATTTCAGGGGACTTTTGAAATCTCTGAACTTAGACTTGCTACGGTTTTGGGTACAATCGAAGAAATATTTCTCATGAATATCGTACATTTACGATTTTTTTCCGATTTTTAGTGCGATATTTTCGTGACATTTGGGCCGATTCTGACCAAACGGGTGGGGCTACAACGTTCAATATTTTACATGTTCATTAAAGTAATGGTTATGTGTTGCTTTTTGAAAGAACAAGTTGAAAAAGTTAGCCAGAATCCATAGAATAAAGGTTTAAGTATGAGTTTTTTAGGTTTATAATAACAATTAACAAGTAACAATAGAAACTTGACAACAATCACCTACAATGCATTCTCAAAGCACTTGCAAAGGAAAAGCGGTCCCACGCAAACTAAAAACTTACAATAAGCTCATCCATCAACGCGGCGGGATTCACATTTTCCTAGTTTAATAAATAATATTTACCTGTTCTATTAAAATTTCTTTTAAAACAAGTAGTGATGTCTCCAAACAGTAACTGTTGAGTTGCCTTTACAACGATCACCGTTGTCATCACACCAGCTTAACGACGTCACGTGAGTAGGCCTAGCTACTAGTTAGCCATACTTTGCAGCAACCCGTGTTTCACTACGGCCATGATTAAGTGTATTTAGTACACAAACTTTATGCTATTTGCACAAGTTTAATTTGATAACCGGTGACAGCTGTCTAGTGTGGGTTTTAATACCGCGCTCCTTGTAGGTGGTTTAGTAGAGGGGGGAGGGAGTCCCGGCTATGGACCCATAACTTTTAGGTAGACGCGCCACATATGAATATACAATGAGATACACTGTTTAGAGAAACCACGATTTAGGCTCGAATTAGACCTGGTTCACTTCATTATTGAATCTAATTGGTTGTAAGAGACTGCCTATATAGAGATGAACTATTTTTATCTACGGGCACAGAATAATATAAACATATTTAACTATACATATAAGGCAAATGTATAGGCCTAATGCATGAAATTCTTGTAACATTCGTTTTAGTTGATTTATTTAAAAACATGTTACATTGTTTGTTTTTTTTTGGGGGGGGGGGGATAATCTACGTAACTTGGTCGCTTAGCAATTAATTTTCTCATTATCTCAATAGAAATATTTTTGTTCTGGGGAAAAATTTAGACTCTCGGATTCTGCCGTCTTACATTAAATTAATGAATACAGATTTTAATCCACTAAATTGCTATAAAATGGTATAATAATTCCAAAAAGATCAGCTATTAGCATTAAATGTTGAATAACAAATGAGAATAATTCATATTTACGATGTTTTCTTGCACATTTACGTCTAAAGGTACCGTTGTACATCAGTTTTTTAACTGAATAGGAGAGACGTTAATTTTTTTTTTTTTAAAGATGAAAAAATGAAATTCGGAAAATCCTTGAATTCGAAACCGTAACCTCCCGAATCAGAGTCTTTCGCATCATGCATGAACTACCTCGTTGACCCAATCAACCTATGACAGAAGTGAAATACGTTTAGTTTCGAGTTATATCAAACAATCACAATCCAAGGTATATTTGCTTTCCACAAATCGCAGGAGTCGTGATCCCTCTGAAGGCATCTTGAGCTTTGAGTAGCCGAATTGTTTTGACTCTAGTAGCCTCTTCAATCCATGCGAAGTAGTTGAAAACGTGACACCAGACGCTGCGCTATGTTTGCATTGCGAGAACAAACAGTGACCAATACGTTTTATACCCATGGCAAACAGCGGCCCAGGGCTAGAGTGTTCGGGGGGGGGGGTACTGCAGAAGCAACCCGGGCAAGCTTTGAAGAGTACGTGAATGGTGTTACAAGGACACATTGTTGATAAATGAACGTGTAGTGCTTTGCCAAGAAATATATTAAATGTTATCAGGCAATATATTTTAGGAGATTTGTATAATTTTGGTTTAAATTTGTTTAAAATTTGTTTTTGTTTCGTGTTGCTCGTTGGTTTTGTGGTTAGCGTCTCTGCTTCCAATGCAGAAGGTCCAGGGTTCGATTCCGGCCAAAGTCAGAAGTTTTTCGTGTATTAGGAGTTTGTAAACGGTGACTTTGGAGCCGTCCTAGCAACGAAGCACATAATAAATTCAGAGTTGTTCTGAATCGGCTTTGTTGATTCTGGCGTTGATCCGCGGGTGTTCGCACTGTCCATACCACTGATTGCTAAATTTCCTATTAAAAATATCGATCTTTGGTTGGTTTTTGCTCACTCGTCGATTGCGTCGGGGCCTACAGGGTAGGCTTAGTCGCTTTGATTTACTGTCCCCCACTGAAAATCAGTTATATAACTGAGTGGGTAGACTCTAAATACAATTTATTTATTTAAGAGATTTGTATAATTTTGGTTTAAATTTGTTTATATATTGTTTTTTAAATATATTTGATGATTGCCGGGGATCGATCAAAATTATGTATTTTTTATTTAATTACGTTTACCTTTATCGATTAATTTAAAAATAAAAATGTGCATTGTCATTTTACAAATATTTACGTTCGTCTATATATTTTGTTATGTTCTTGTTTGACTCATAATGTATGAAACGAAACCAATCACTAAAGGTGCAATCTTTATAACAGTGTTATTATGATTACATATTAAATTAATTAGTTATTTACTTATTTCAATGTAGTTCCATCGTATAATACATTACGTTAATATTACGATAAATAATGAAAACGGCAAATGTATTTTTCATTTTGTACGCCAGAATTCAATTTTTCTAAAAATAACTTCATTTTTATTTAAAAACTTCGTGCATTCACTGTCTAAAATATCACAGAAAACATATATTTTTCTTGTTATTTAAAACATTCAAACAGCGAAATAACTTTAAAAATATAATTTATGTAAAGTTCATTAATTACATTAGCATTGTGTATTAAATTTAAAAAGCACACAGAGAATGGTGTACAAAACTTAGGTTCCTTCATTAACAATCTCCTCGTATACTGACAGAAAGTGCAGCTTCCAGTTCCCACTCTGTAATTTGAATTAAGCCATCGAAGTAGTAGTGCTCACTGAGTGTAAATTAATCGTGACAGTTTCATGATGATAATCACATCTCGAAGCCTTCACTAGATACACACTTGTCTCCTGATAAATGAATGCTCCCCTACGATATATTAAGTTAGCAGTGGGTTTATGTAACATATTTACCGCCACGTCGTTGAGAAGATAGAGAACCATTAATCTTGCACGCTGTACAGAGTATTGTTACAATGTTCAAGTGTGTTTTGTTTGTGTTGTATCTTAAAATAACGATCAACTTAAGAGTTTGGATGAGCTTGGTAAAAACTTCGGCACAGTGTTAAATGTCTAGTAAAAAATCGCTTGATAGCCAAATGTAAAGCGAATGTTACATACATTCTGGAGAACATAATAAACATTCTGAAGTACATACTAAACATCTAGGAGCACATACTTAACCTTCAGGAGCTCATACAAAACATCTCAGAGCACATTCAGAATATTCTGGAGCACATACTTAACATCCTGAAGCACGTATTTAACATCAAAAATCCACTAGTTTGTAAACGAATAAAATAACACTAGTGTATTTTACAATTTACACGTTTCCAAAACATTTGTTCTTCAATTAAATATCTCGTTAAGTTTAGGAAATTGACATAATTTTTCACTTTTATAGCATTTGCTAAAAAAAACTCTTGGCAATAAGTACGTAAGTAAGTTATGAAATTGTGCTCTGATAGTCACCAATTTAAAATCCCATCAATTTAAAATCCAAGTAGTCATTTTGATTTTATTCCCGATTTAAATGCAAAAGAAATTAAAACAAATAAAATCTTAGAGGTTAAGTCGTAAGAATTGGGTTTTGTGCCATTCGTTATGACAAGGTTACTCAGTATGCCTACCGACTTAGCACAATTTGAGAACATACCAATTGAAACTCATACTTGACAATACTAAACATTACTCAGTAAGACTTACACCTTACACTTGATGCTCATTGGTGAACTAAGCCAAGAAGAGAAATAAGACTGTATATCAAAAAATTATAAAACCAAAACTGGACATTAATAACACTTGTATCACATGTTTATTAAAAATGTAATATTTCCAGAACTGTTGATATCTCTTTAACTAGGAAAACGCTTAAGTCCCGCCGCGTTGATGGATGAGCTTTTTTGTAAGTTTTTAGTTGACGTAGGACCACTTTTCCTTGGCAAGTGCTTTTTAAATGCATTGTAGGTGATTGTTGTCATGTTTCTATTGTTACTTGTTAATTGTTATTATAAACCTAAAAAAACTCATATTAAAACCTTTATTCTATAGATTCTGGCTAACTTTTTCAACTTGTTCTTTCAAAAAGCAATACATAACCATTACCTTAATGTCCATATAAAATATGAACGTTGTAGCCCCACCCGTTTGGTCAGATCGGCCCAAATGTAACAAAAATATCGCACTTAAAATCGAAAAAAATCGTAAAAGTACGATATTCATGAGAAATATTTCTTCGATTGTACCCAAAAACGTATCAAGTCTATGTTCAGAGATTTTGAAGGACCCCTCCAATTTTCATCAAGATCGCATATGCCGTTTGCCCAGTAGAGAGCAAACAAACAGACAGAAAATCAAACAACAAAAATAACACCCGAGCTAAATTTTTTTGGAGGTCGGTGAAATTGAAGTCTTCGCTTCGCTCATCCAATAAAACAAAATTGTAAATGAGTAATTTGTTTTTCCTAAAGCTTTATATAAATCTTCGTTGAAAAAAGTTAAAACATTTTTCTGGCTGTTAGGTCGTTCATTAGAACTGTGAAACGTCCAAAAGTCGAAAGAAAAGCGAAAACCAATGATCTGGATGGAAACGACAAGCTCGTTTAATAAGCCTTGAAAGCGGAACGTACCACGCAAAGCCGTTTGGTTCACATAAGTCCTCGATAATAGGCCGAGGTCGGTTAACTACGTGTTATTGTTGATACGGGACGTTGAGTCCATCGTAAAGCCTTTCAGTGCGTGCATCGCTCCAGAGATGGCAGCGCTAGGCTAGTTTAGCTGTGTCTAGTGCAGAACGCGTCGAACTAACACAGAATCACGTGGTGCGAAACACGGTTAAACTATTAGAACTAAGCCGCTTCGCGAAAGCTTTTTTTAGTCGCGTTGATGGATGAGCTTTTTTGTAAGTTTTTATTTTGCGTGGGATCACTTTACCTTAGCAAGTGCTTTGTGAATGCATTGTAGGTAATTGTTGTCAAGTTTCTATTCTTACTTGTTAGTTGTTATTACTAGGAAAACGCTTAAGTCCCGCCACGTTGATGGATGAGCGTAATTTTTTTTAAACGAAAAAAGCGTAAAATTGCGATTTTTTTAAAAGATAATATTTTGATTACGCTCAAATTTCACACGAATATATTGATTCATAAAATTAAAGTTCTGTGAAAAAATCATTACAATCGGATAAAGCATGTAGGTTTTATTCGTCGAAGAAATGTTAAAAATTGAAAAAAATCGTAAATTGCGATTATCATGAGAAATAATTTTTCGATTGCGCTCAAATTTCACACGAATATATTTAATTCAATATAATTAAGGTTCTGTGAAAAAATCATTACAATCGGATAAAGCATGTAGATGTTATAAGTCGAAGAGTTTTTTTTTAAATCGAAAAAAAATAGTTAAAATTGCGATTTTCATGAGAAATAATTTTTCGATCGATTTTTCCCCCTGTGCAGTTCTTCGTTCAGAGATTTCATAAACCTTTATAAAATTTCATTGCAATTGGAGTATTGGTTTAGCCGGAATCGTGTTCACAGACATACAAAAATACAAAAAGTAAGAAAAAAAAACATTCCGGATTTTTTTCTCCAGTGTAGTGAAATGGAATCTTCGCTTCGCTTGCTACGCTCGCTACGCTCATCCAATAAACCTAAAAAAAACTCATATTAAAACCTTTATTCTAGGGATTCTGGTTAACTTTATCAACTTTATCATTCAAAAAGCAATACATCACCATTACCTTAATGTCCATGTAAAATATGAACGTTGTAGCCCCACCCGTTTGGTCAGCAGTGTTGAATTCAGATTTTTCATCCCGGGGGGGGGGGGCTATTTTTAAGATCTCGAGGGTATTGTGACGAAACACCCTCTGAGGATAACTCTTAAAAAGCCCCACATGTGTGCCAATGTAACGAAACACCCTCTGATCTCAATGAGAATGGAATTAGAAAATATCTTTCACCTAATGTGTATGCATGAGATGGTTTATGACTGTACAGCCAAAGAATTTCTATCAATCATACACAAAAACATAGACGACACCAACACACCAAAATTGAGACGCCACTGTAGTCCGGACCCAGAAATCCCCACTGAAAGGAATTTTAGAAAAAAGATAACCACCAGTTAAAAAAAACATCATTATAAAATAATGATGTAGACTCGTGTCTTTTCATAGATTCAGGCTGGTATTGTCTCGGTTTCAAAGAGAGATCTCCTCGATAGGAGAAATACATAACATGTATCCTACCCTAATCAGTATCTGATTGTATTGTAACTAAAATCACCCTCTCCCACAACAAATAAAAACACAGACAATGAACAATTACAAAATTATTTAAATTAATTAACACATTACTGATCTTCCTCAGTCAGGCTGGTTTTATCGCTGGCGTCCACTCGGTTATAGAGACACGAGAACGTAGTATGACTTTTGATTTTTAAATTTACATGAAGATAAAACAAGGAAATATTAGAATGGAGTGCAACAGGAGTCCAAGGTTCTAAAAATTGATAACTACAAATTTTTATGGATCAGCAAGTCTGAGTGACTTTAATGAGGACAGTGTTAGTCCCAGATGCAATTTCAGAACATTATGGCAATTATATGTCCCGGCTTTCAACACAAAACAAGATAAAGTACACAAATTAACACAAAATTACACAAAAATTACACAAAATGTCAAAATGCCTTTTATATCAATGTATATTGGTTATTGGTACTACTTATCAAGTACGTGTCTGAAGAATTCAGCAATTCTAGCTTTTGTTAAAAGTCAATGTTTGGTTACCAAGATTAGCCTATGCTCGGATTTTCGTTCTTGTGTATTGCATAATTATGTCGTTGAAATATAATATAGTGCACTGATTTACGTACGTTACCACGCTTTCCACTGTAGTTGCCCCAGTTAGGCCAAGAAGAGACTCGTCTGTAGCCACACGTAGCCCATGTTGGTGTAGGGCCTAAAGGTAGGCTCTGGTGTAGGCTATGATTCACGTGCAACGGCTCTGCACCGACGTTCTGGCGATAGTAGGCCCTAGTATGCCTAGTGTAATTCAGATGACACACTAGTAGAATTGTTGCCTAGGCTAGGTCCTCTGCGAGTCGGAAAACCCAATTCCGAGACAATCCAAAAGTAGCTTGCGAGTAGACAAACACCCAGGTAGGTGCAGTTCTTACGAAAAGAAGACAAAGGAAAATCTCCCAGCTCCCTCCCTCCACACAAACGCGCGCCAGCTGTCCCAAGATCGAAGTGAAGTCAAGTTTTTCCAAAGCTCATTCGAATCTCCTGTTCTAGAAATATTACCTCCTGATCTCCTATTGGTTGAAAAATTTGCAAGGTCACAGAGACAAATCTTACGGCGTATGTGATTTGATCAGTTTTTATGTTGCTGAGTGCATTCTAGCACCCGCGGGCGTGGCAGCTTATTGGAAAAATTACCAGAGAATAAATATTCTGCACATCAGACAATAATGTTTTTTGGCCACATATGAGGTTGGCATATGCGCACCGAGAGCAACAACCAACTGTTGCACTTAAATGTTTGGTGGCGGTGTCATATCATCGCAATGGCGGTGCATTGGCGCGTAGTTTGAAATACAAATTCAGTAGAAGTTTGACAATATTAATTAAACATTTTTAAAAAGAAATCGTTAATGTTTTATTATTAAAAGGCATTAACTTATTCCAACAATTATACAATTTAAAAGGCGGAAAGAACAAATTAATATTGTAAATATCTTTGAAATTTCTTATCTCAGACCAAAAGGTGACAATATCACCTCTGAAGGCAGAAAAATGGAAGTAGTGAAAATTTTGAATGTGCTGCATACTAAGTTCTTATGAATTTTACATTTTTCATATTACAATTGATTAAGTATTATTTTATTCAAGCATGTTAGGTTTGAATTGAAATGAGTAGGTGGTTTATTTACCACTGTGGTTGCACAGTAGCAATAAATAATAGGGAAACAATGGTTATGTGCTGTTACATGACACCACAAGATACTAGGGAATATTGGACATGAAAAGAGAAGGCATGGCGAAGGAATACATGTATTACAGGCATCATCAACATAACACAGTCTATTAACTGAAAACTAATTATGTCTGCTATTACTCACCCCATCCCCTCAGGAGAAAAATTAAACAATTGAATAAACGTAATCACAATCAGCTACGTGTTGTCGCAGAAAAATTAAATTCGATTCCGATCAAGTTATTTATAAATCAAATAATCGAAGCCTTTCGGTCTAACAGATGGCCTTCCATCTAACGGTCCGGTGTTCAACTTTGGAATCTGTCCACAAAATATAGTTCTTCATTGTGCAGATGATAGTCAGAGAGTCAAAATTATTAATCAAGTTTGACAATGTTAAATTGCACAATGGAAAATCTTTCCAATAACAACAGAAAATTAAGTGTCAACAGTGTTATGATTGAGCTGATCAAAATTAGTTTCAGCATTGCTGTGTTTAAACATAGGTAATAATACAATACAAAAATCAGCTAATAGAAAGAACAAGGTATGATATGATACGAAAAGAAATGTATGGTAACTATAGTTACTGTTTGACGGTCTTGTACAATGGAAAACCGCCCTTCTCGCCTGTAAATACTAAGCAAAATTCAATTAGTGTGTAGTATTCCGCTAGGACTAGATTGAATTGTTTGTTCAACCAATTTAGTATGTCCATACTCGCTGTACTAAGTTTCAGTAACAGAGGATTTCCAGAAACCATCAAATACCTGGGTAAGAAGGTATTATTGACTCTAAATCCAGTTGGGCGAGTTCTCAACTGTGTTTTATCAAATTATTGACACTATGTCCAATTTGCGGTTTACTAAATAAACCAAAGCGTCCAAATGCAGCTGTGCTACACTTGCTGTGTATCAACAGCCTCTCACTACTCTCTATCTAATGCTAAAACAGGCATCAATGCTGAGTAGTGAATACACTTTATTAAAACAACAATACGATCACAAAAAAAAATTACATCGATTATTGTTTACATACGTCAAAAACTAATGAAAAAGGGCTATAAAAAAATGTTATTTTACGCTCGATCGCTATGACCTAATACAAAGCGTTCCTGCAGCTCAAGCAAACGACGTCTCCCCACTCACTAATATTAAGTACGATGACAATTAAAAACAATGTTAATTATGCACGATTACTAAAGGTTGATGAATTTATAAAGGTTGATTAAATATGGTTCAGCCCAATACGGTCTCCTTGCCTCTTATGATAAGGCACATCTGTGAAAATGGTGTAACATTAATCCATGTAGGTAAGGGTTTGTTATTTAAATGTGAAAAGTTGTTATTGTTTGCTAACAAATAAGTCCGCCAATAATTAAAATTGAATATATATACATTGAACTATCCACGGTTCAAGCCACTAGACAGTCTCATCTAGTCTCTGTTCAGTATGATTTGAAATTAATAATTTATGTGCTTCAGCCTATCCAATATCACCAAAAGTCAAATGATTATGTTCTTTTTAAAAAAATTATTTATGCGCTAAAATTTTACTAATCCAAAATGTGTCAAAAACAAAAATTGGTAATACACAAGGTTGCCAAAAAACAAGGTAACGTCAAGTTCAGTTTTAGTTCATGTTCAAAATCTCAAATAATTTTTAAAATTGTTTCAGGTCAAATTTCCGTGACGGTTGGGTTCAAAATCAGAAATACTCAAGTTATTTTATTAGAGCTTACTGTGTGTATATATATTTTGTTAGTGTATTTTATTTTAAATCCTTATGATCAAATCCTAGGTTAGGATTTATAAAAATAGTTGTAAGTTCAAACAAACATTCAGTTCAAAATTATTTCAGATATTCAATCCACGTAGTAGTAGGTTCCCGGTCTGATTTATAAAAAAAATTTCCCAAAATTATTTTTCAAAAACACAATGAGTTCACATCCCAGTCAGTTCAAGGTCCACGTGTCCTATTTTACAGTTTTCAAAGCAGATTATAATATTCACGTTAAGTTTTTAAAATTTTAAATTCAAAAGTGAGGTTATGTCACAATAAAAATTTCCCCCCCCAAAAAGTTCCAAGCATAAGGTCAAGAAGTTTATCAAAAAATAGTTCAATTGTCTCCAGTTGGCAAGTTATGTTTTATCAATAAAATAAAAATTCACTTCAAGTTCAAAATTCACTACCTAAACTCAGTTCATTATCTTCATCTCCGCTTGTATCATCTTCTCACTAGTCCTATCATATCATATTGCTAACGTTAAATACTAGATTATTGCGACCTCCCGAGTTAATAACTTCTATTATTCCACTACTTTTGTAATTAATTCTAAGGTCGCAGAACCTAGTTGTCTCTTCCAAAACTGCAACTTAACAACATGTCGTTTCCAACGACCACATAAACACCCACATAAAATTCAAACTAACCAACATCGTCCTATGACCATCATAAAATTCAACTTAACCAAACATCGTTCCTAACGACCATACATAAAACACCCACATAAGATATTCAACTAACCAAATCGTTTCCTAGATCGACCCACGTAAAAAAACCCACATAAAAATCACTTAACAACATCGTCAACAGTTTATCGTCCATATAAAAATTCAATCTTTACGTCATCGTTCCTAACGACCACTTAAAACACCCACAATAAAATCAACTTAACAAACATCGTCAGTTACGTCCATATAAAACATCAACCTTTACAACATCGGTCCCTACGTTATCAACTTCAACTTCATCAACTCATCACTTACGTTCCACATACACTACACACCATTTTATTATGATTTGTAGAGTGTAAACATTAAATCGCAGACACACCGTTTCAATCTAGTATTTAATTACGATTGTACACCTCCACCCTCCATCACACGCCATCTAACACTCCACTATCTGTTTCTGTTTTTCACACTTCTCTATAGCCTTACTTATTTCAGTCTGAAAAGCATACTCAAATGTACTATTTATTTTCTAGTTTCCTATTTTTTAAAATTTTACATGTCTTGTTCTGAGTTTATAAAATACAGCTGTTGTCTGAGTTTAAATTAAATTGCATACTTGGCAGATAGAGTTGTCCAAGTTCACTTTCAAACGTTTCAATCATTTCAACTAAATTTAAAATCTACTTTTATACAGTCCAAACTAGGTTAAAATTTTATGTAAAAAAGTAAGTTTATTTTAAAGTTTGAAAAAAACAAATCCCAATATTAGCTAATTTTATACTTTAATGTTATACAAAATGTGAGGTTATATTTAGTGTTCGAGTGTGGACAAAACAGAGTATGTGTGTGACAAAACAAGTTCGTGTGTGACAATGAATCACAAGTTGTAGTGCGAAAACCTAAAGTTGTGCATAAATGTTCTCACTTTAAGATGAGTGTATTAATATTTGTTAGTGACTGTACTCAATTGCCGAAGGGTCAGTGAAGATGTGTTTATCTTAGCTAAGTAAAGTCATTAGTTTTTATTGCTTTTCAGCAGCTCGACTGGAATGTCTATCTGTCTGTGGAGGGGCACCATGCACCATGTTATGTTATTTTAAGTCAAGGTCGATTTTATAAAGCTTTGTTTTTTTTGGTTGAAATTAAAGAGTAATTATCTCTAACTTTTCTTAGTTATATGAACTGTTAGTTTTAAAACGTTTGTAATTAATTGAGGCCCTACTGTGTTTTTGATGACGGTAGGTTTTATCCCCTCAAAGCTCCTTGTCACTTTTGTCTCTATCCATTCTGGTTTAAATTCAATATTTATTTTATTTTTAGTCCACGTTATTATAAAATAAATTCAAAAGTTATTATTAAAATTCCACCAATTATTATATTTTAAGTAGCAGTCAAGTTTATTTCATAAATTGTTGGTGAGCTAGGTTTGTGTAGTTTAACGGTACATATTTTTAATTTATGAAAAGCAAGGTGTTAGTTTATGTTTTGTTTAGGCTTTGTGTACCGATAGTGTTGACACCGGGTGTCCTAACCCTACCGGTCTACATTTTAATCACATTTAATTCTTAGAATCTTCCCTTTTTCATCTCATGACTTTCTGATTTGCGAAGGCTTGTTTTCAAACGCCTCCTCCTTTGTATAGTTCTAGTAAGTTTTTCAAATTTTCCAAACATCTGTCATGATTTTAATCTTACTTCTCTGGTTTTACCAAAATCCCACGTATCATGACAAATATTTTTAAGTTGACGTTGAGCGCTTGTTTTTATTTAAATTTTGTTTACGCATTAAGTAGGCCTCAATCCCCTCATACTTCACTATCAATACACCACCTTTCTGTCACTGGCATCGATTCTCTGAATCCATTATCGCAATACTAAATTAATTTATGTATTCCGTGGGAAAAAAATTTCTTTATTTCAACTTCCACTTAACTTTCTTATTATTATTTTAACACAAGTTTCACCTTCCTCCACCTGTTTTTTATTGTTAGGTTCCTCCGTTTTCTCTCATATCAACGTCAACTTATTACGTAGATGTACATTATCACGTCACATTCCACTATCAACTTTAACTTGTTTTTATCACTTAATCACTTACGTTTTTCACTACATCACGAAGTCCAACTAAATTCAACTTTATCGAAACTCGGTTTCACTCCCATTATAAACATCATCACTAACTGTCATATGTAGGCCCTATGTCTCGGCACTACACTTTCACTATCCGCCATCGCTTACCACATAATGTTTAAACTCAAGAGACATCAATGTTATTATTTATTAATTCAACCCTGGAAACATTTCCCATAGTCTCTAGGCATCTCCAATAACCCACATTTTTATACTCACACCGACGTCAAACATCCTGTTCTATTTCCAATAATCTCTCTATGCCTAATTAATGATTTCAATTTTGATTCACTTGCTTATCCGATCTGTCTGTACGTTCCTCATAATCTGGTTTATCCATTTTTCCACTAAGCTGGTTATTATTTATTTATGTCCGGTTCTTAAGTCAGTAATATTTCTGATTCATTGATATTTCCATCAGCGTCTTTTATAAATTATTCCGGGCGATAGCAGTTTTTTCGACGTGATGTGTGTGGCGATATTTGGAATTTATTTTATTCCTTCTGTGAGATATTGTTTTGTCGTTTCCCGTGTTCATAAGGTAAATCTAATACATTTCAATCTCATGAAACTCACTGCGTAGGTTGGTTTTGTTACCTGTGCTACCTGTGCTGTTAGAAGTATGCCTAGGTCCAGGTCTAGGTGTTGTTGACTCGTTAGGCCTTGTGATTTCCATCACTGGTTAGGAGATTCTTTAGGCCTAGGTGAAGTGACTCACAAGTGGGTTTCCTGGGTTTCGTGAGTGGGTGTGGACCTGGTGCGACTCCAGATCACTCTGGTGTCGTAGTTAACTAGTACATTATTAAATTGTGTATTATTCTCACTCTACAGAATATAACCTTCCTCCTCGTTGGCATCCCATTATATCAAAGTTTTAATTTTCAAAACAAAATAAAATGGGGTCGTGAACAACGTAAGTAGCCACACGTTGCAGGGCAATGTAGAATAAAAATGACACACAACAACAAGCCCCACTAGTGAAGCCTAATGTAACTAAAATCCACCTACTCCACACAACAAATAAATAACACTACAACATGGACAATTACATAAATATTTAAATTAACCTTAACACGAGTTTTACCTAGATACTTCCTTCAGTCTAGGCTGGGTTTATGCTGGGCGCCACTCGGTGTATAGAGACACCGAGAATTTATCTTGTGAAGTTTTGAAATGTAATGAAGCTAGATAAAACAAGGAAATATTATAATGGATGTAGCAACAGGAGCCAAGGTTCTAAATTTATATAACTAACATAATTTTATGGATCAAGCAAGTCTGAGTGACTTGAATGAAGGACAGGTTTAGTCCCGATGCAATATTTCAGAAACATTATGGCAATTATTATGTCCCGCTTATTCAACACAAAAAATCAAGATAATTTAACACATGAATTACACAAAAATTACACAAAATTAACAAATGTGCAAAATCGCCTTTTATAATAATGATATTGGTTATTGGTTAATGACTGTGCGCATACGTTTTCTGAAGAATTTCAGCCATCGAGTGCTTTGTTAAAAGTCAATGTTTTAGGTTGTGGTACAAAATGATAGCTATGCTTGGATTTTCGTTGTATGCAAATATGTCGTGAAAATAATATAGTTGCACAGTGCGTTCGTTACGTTGATCACGCTTTCCAATGTAGTTGCCCCTAGTTAGGCCAAGAAGTAGACTAGTCTGAGTCCACAACGTAGCACTGGGAGGCCTAAAGGTAGTGGCTTTATGGGGTAGGCTAGTATTCATGGTGCCAACGGTCCGCCGAGAGGTTCTGGCGTAAGTAGGCCCTAGGTAGACCTAGTGGAATCAGATTGACACAAGTAGATTTGTTGCCTAGGCTAGGCCTCTCGTTAGTCGGATAAACCAATTCAAATCCAGAAAGCTAAGGCTGCGAGTTAGCCAAAACACCAGTAGTGGCACGTTCTTCCCGAAGACAAAGGGAAAATCTCCATGGCTCCCTCTACACAAACGCGTCGCCAGCTGTCCCAAGACACCCCGCCCCCCCCCCCCCGAGTGAAGTCAGAGTTGTTCCAAAGCTTGCGATTCTCTGTTCTAGAAATATCCTTCCTGATACTCCTATTGGTTGAAAATTTGCAAGTCACATATTTTAGGCGTATGGTGATGACGTATGTTGTGAGTGCATTTGCAAGACCGCGGCGCGTGGCTGAGCTTATGGAAATATTACCAGAGAATAATATTATGCACATCAGAAATAATGTTTTTTTTCGTACACAGAGTGGCAATGCGCACCAAGCACAACAACTGTTTGCACTTAAATGTTTGGTTGGCGGTGTCATATCATCCGCATGGCGGTGCATTGGCGCGTAGTTTGAAATACAAATTCACGTAGAAGTTTGACAATATAATTAAAACATTTTTAAAAGAAATCGTTAATGTTATTATTTAAAGGCAATTAATTATTCACAACAATTATACAATTTAAAAGGCGGGAAAAAATTTAAAATTTAAATATCTTTGAAATTGTCTTATATCAGACCAAAAGGTTACACTATCTAGAGAATACATACATTTTCTAATTTTATTATTTGTTGTGTCAGATTGGACTGCTTTAAAAAAATACCCTTAAAGGGTAACTTTAGTGATATTAGGCCTAAACAGATCGGCAAATTTTAAATAGGTTGTTAAAAATACTCATCACTCGTCAGCTTTAAGACATCCCCTCCATCCAAATATGCCGTGGAAGAACAGTCCGGCTTAATCCAATCCACACGCAATGACAATCCAGTCTCGTCGTATTCTCTTGTGTGATCCGGTCTTGTCCTACCACGACAATATCCTTCCGTAGATCTTCTTGTTTTGAAGTTTTTTATAAATAATCGAACTTAATTATCTTGATTTATTGTTATAATTCGGTAGCTCACTTAATTAGTTCTCAGTGAGTATAAATCGTTCCAATAATTCGAAGAAATGTTCAAATAAACCGGCAAACAGTCATGTAGCACTTTGACAGATGTCCGGCAATATGTAAACAACGCCATCTTTATTTTTAGTCGCGATCTAATCGATCTTTTTTGATCTGTATTAACAACCAATCACAGCTTGATTCGTCATTCCAGTGTGACGTCACGAATTCTCAGCTTGAAAATCATACTAGCGCCATGATTCGCCATTTTAAAAAGTTTTGCAATCTTATTTCCCGGCGATATAAAAACGAAGCCTTTATATTTCTAATGGGGACTTTTAGATATTTATTATGTAGAATAATATTCGTCAAACAGTTCTACGTCTTTTATTACTAGGACCCGTATCCCCGTCCACTCTGTCATAAACTATGACCTGTTTTAACTTCACTTTGGTAGTTATGGCCCGCCGAATATCACTCCTTTTTATCACAAAAGATTCACTTTCCATCCGAGATTTTTATTAATTCACACGCAAATTGAAAGATGAATGTCGCCCCAACTCTTTAATCAACGATAGAAATAGCTATCAAAGCTATTCTATACCCGTCACTGTATAATGATTGCAATATTACTGAACCTAGCTTTGCTTCGTTTTACCGTCATCTCCACTCTATGGACGTGTCTGAACTATGTTCTCAGTCTCAGTCTCATTCTCAGTCTCATTCTCATTCTCAATCTCGGTCTCATTACTAGAAGTGTAACTTTCGGTCGTTTCTTGGTGGGAGTATCAACAATGCTATCAACATCAAAACAAACAGACGAACAGCCGTGGAGTTGACACATGCAGGTGGCCGACTGATTGCGATCTTACAGAACTTTAAAGTGTTTACGTAACGTTTCCATATCAAATTGACTCTGTACTATTAATTACTATATTATTTATTACATTTTAATAATTATTTGGTTACTCAACGTGATTTGGAAGTGTTTTAGTTTGATCGTCTCCCGAGGCCGCCATTTTTTAGTAATAAGAATGAAAACGAGTGTGGTTATTTCGTTACTTGGTTTCATTCCCGTTCTCAGTCTCGATCTGGACCCTTCGTACATTGCTTCTGACGTCACCGATTATTGATGACGTAAAACTGAGAATGAGAATGAGACTGAGCCACGTTTTTCAAGCAATCAGACACGTCCTTAGGCTCAGTAGGCCTAGGCGCTCGATTCTCCGTTATGACAAAAATAAACCATCTTTTACTAGAACTGGCTTTTCTTATTATCGGCAGACGAATCACTTTACCTTGGACTTCACTTTGGCACGTTATTTAACCCGTAATGCCTATCCCAATGTGGATTTCAGTAAGTTAACACAACTTGAAATTCGATCTTATGATATGCCGAACCTGTCTCGCTTCGTTACCAAAACACAAACGCTAATCACACGTAACTTGGCTCTCCAGTAATGCTTCTTTATCTATGTCGGCCTCGCGATAGCCTCGTCGACGATGTAATTCTTTTATCAATAGAATCTCTCCAAACTAGAGAGATTCATCACTGAAATTCCACACCCAAAACTCACTGGGTCTCCCGTACAATTCGACGGCACTACCTCCTCCCTCAAGACTCCTACAAGCACTGTCTGTCCTAAAAGATGGCCGGTCAAACGGCGTCCCAATGACCAACGAAACGTCTTCCACCAATCACAGCTCAGCAAACCTGAATTTTATGTACGACATTGACCAATTCTCTGGCGTCAGTGCCTAATGCTCAAGCAATCGTCACAACCCACATAATGAATTTAAATGCCGTAATATACAATAATAAATCTAGAACACTATATTTTTATTTAACAGAGGTAATGCTGAATCAAATCACAAGATGGTTATAGTATTTTAGAATGAAATTTCTTTGTGAATCTGAATAAATTATAGCCCAATCCATAAAAACAAAAATTATTATATCTATATTCTAATTCTCCGACAAAAGAGTTTGATCACTGGTAGACTCATTCCAACAACTAATACCAAAAAGACCTAAGTCCATTCTAAGGAAGACGTACGGTTACAGTATTACAAAGGACCAAGCACGAGGGGTATGGGGGGCTTCGCCCCCAACAATAGCGCCACAGGCGAAAGTTTTGAAAATCAGGATTTTAGAGTGCGTTTGGTGCGTTTTAGAAAAAAGTTGTGGTCTGAACGCAATACCAAAATAATGTAGTTTTTGTGTGTTCTGGACGCTAAAAGTTCCTTTATGCTAGATTTAACATTCAAACCGCTAGATTCATAAAACGGTCATATAAAAAACGAAAACAAATACAATATTTTCCGAGAAGGGTGATTTTTTTTTTTTTTTACCAATCATTGCACGATTTTGTGAAATTGGACTAATAGGAAGCAAGTATAAGTTTTTAGCCTAACATACAAGAAAAACTGCGTTTGATCCCTCCTTTTACAAGATGCCTACGCATTCTTTACCGGTACCTGATAATAGTGTTTTCGCATCGAAAAGTACACCGACCATTGAACCAACATACTGCATCTGCAAAAGAAGACATATTTTGGGAATTTTCTAAACAGAAGTTGGAACCCTTCGAATGACCATACATTTGCAAATCTAGTTCTTGGCCTCGTAAGTTGCCCACACGTTTTTCGTAGGGTCTGCCTGCCTATTTGATTACAGTTACAAACATAAACCTTATAGATTGCGTCGGGGCCTGCAGGGTTGGCTTGGTCGCTTTGATTTAAAGTCCCCCACTGAAAATCAGTTATATAACAGAATGGGTAGACTCTAAATATAATTTATTTATTATTTTATTTATAACAACCTTTAAAGCGAAATTATGTTCGTGCCCTTTCAAAAACAGCAAATCACATTATTTGAAAAATGAAGGAATATATAGTGAAGGTAGTAAATTTATTCCCGAGGAGGCGAATGATATCCCGGGGGGGCAAAGCCTCCCCGGGATATCATAGCTGTATTTTACACTGTTCACAAGTTATGTTGGACGTATTAATGTCCATAATATCTGCTCAATTAAAAAAAGAAATTTAATGATTTTAGATATAGGAAGTGAGCTGTTTATCTGAGAGAGACTTTCCAGGCGGTAAAAAAAACGTTTTTAACAATTTACCTAAGAGATGGAGATCAAACTTTATTCCACAAAATATGTTGGACGTTAAAAAGTCCATAATATCTGCTCAATCAAAATTAGAAATTTAATGATTTTAGATACAAAAGAAGTGAGCTGTTATCTGTGAGAGACCTTGCAGGCAGTAACAAAACGGGTTTTAACAATTTACCTAAGAGATGGAGATAAATTTTTATTTCACAAGTGATGTTGGACGAATTAATGTCCATAAAAATCTGCTCAATCAAAAGAAGAAATTTAATGAATTTAGATACATAGGAAGTGAACTGTTTATCTGTGAGAGACCTTGCAGGCAGTAACTGAAAAACGTTTTTAACAATTTACCTAAGAGATGGAGATAAAACTTAATTTCACAAGTTATGTGGACGTATTAATGTCCATAATATCTGCTCAATCAAAATAAGAAATTTAATAAATTTAGATACATAGGAAGTGAGCTATTTATCTGTGAGAGACCTTGCAGGCAGTAACAAAAACAGGTTTTATCAATTTACTAAGAGATGGAGAATAAAACTTTATTTCACAAGTTATGTTGGACGTATTAATGTCCATAATATCTGCTCAATTTAAATAAGACATTTTATGATTTTAGATACATAGAAGTGTATGAGCTGTTTATCTGTGAGAGACCTTGCAGGCAGTAACAAACAGTTTTAACAATTTACCTAAGAGATGGAGATACAACTTTATTTCACAAGTTATGTTGGACGTATTAATGTCCATAATATCTGCTCAATCAAAATAAGAAAAATTTATTGATTTAAGATACATAGGAAGTGAGCTGTTTATCTGTGAGAGACCTTGCAGGCAGTAACAAAACAGGTTTTAACAATTAGCTAAGAGATGGAGATAAAACTTTATTTCACAAGTAATGTTGACGTATTAATGTCCATAATATCTGCTCAATCAAAACAATAAATTTAATGAATTTAGATATATAGGAAGTGAGCTGTTTATCTGTGAGAGACCTTGCAAGGCAGTAACGAAAAACGTTTTTAACAATTTACCTAAGAGATGGAGATAAAAACTTTATTTCACAAGTTATGTGGACGTATTAATGTCCATAATATCTGCTCAATCAAAATAAGAAAATTTAATGAATTTAGATACTTAGGACGTGAGCTGTTTATCTGTGAGAGACTTTGAAGGCAGTAACAAAACAGGTTTAACAATTTACCTAAGAGATGGAGATAAAACTTTATTTTACAAGTTATGTTGGACGTATTAATGTCCATAATATCTGCTCAATTTAATAAGAAATTTAGTGATTTTAGATACATAGGAAGTGCATGAGCTGTTTATCAGTGAGAGACCTTGCAGGCAGTAACAAAACAGTTTTTAACAATTTACCTAAGAGATGGGGATGAAATTTATTAAACAGATATGTTGGACGTATTAATGTCCATAATATCTGCTCAATCAAAATAAGAAATATAATGATTTTAGATACATAGGAAGTGAGCTGTTTATCTGTGAGAGACCTTGCAGGCAGAAACAAAACGGTTTGTAACAATTTACCGAAGAGTTGGAGATAAAACTTTATTTCACAAGTTATTTTGGACGTATAAATGTCCATAATATCTGCTCAATCAAAATAAGAAATTTAATGATTTTAGATACATAGGAAGTGAGCTGTTTATCTGTGAGAGACCTTGCAGGCCGTAACAAATCAGTTTTTACTAAGAGATGGAGATAAAACTTTATTTCACAAGTTATGTTGGACGTATTAATTTACATAATATCTGCTCAATTAAAATAAGAAATTTAATGATTTTAGATAAATTGGAAGTGAGCTGTTTATCTGAGAGAGACTTTCCAGGCAGAACAAAACAGTTTTTAACAATTTACCTAAGAGATGGAGATGAAACTTTATTTCACAAGTTATGGTGGACGTAAAAAAGTCCATAATATATGCTCAATCAAAAATAAGAAATTTAATATTTAAAAATATAGTACATATTTTTAGTATTATGTAATATTATGTAATATCATAATTAGCCTATACAGGCTCAAATGTCAAAGTCTAACTAAATATCTAAATGTATTTATTTATCTAAGGTAATAAACAACATACTATATAAAAAAAAATGATTTTAGATATATAGGAAGTGAGCTGTTTATCTGTGAGAGACCTTGCAGGCAGAAACAAAACTGTTTTTTAACAATTTACCTAAGAGTTGGAGATAAAACTTTATTTCACAAGTTATGTTGGACGTATTAATGTCCATAATATCTGCTCAATCAAAATAAAAAATTAATATTTTAGATATCGATGATAAGGATTGGAGATCGGCTTATATAGAAATTGAGCTGTTATCTGTGAGAGACCTTGCAGGCAGTAACAAAACAGATTTTTAACAATTACCTAAGAGTTGGAGATAAAACTTTATTTCACAAGTTATGTTGGACGTATTAATGTCCATAATATCTGCTCAATCAAAATAAGAAAATTAATTATTTAAGATATTGATAATGAAGACTTAGAGATCGGTCTTATATAGAAAGTGAGCTGTTTATCTGTGAGGGACCTTGAAGGCAGTAACAAAACTTTTTTTTAACAATTTACCTAAGAGTTGGAGATAAAACTTTATTTCACAAGATATATTGGACGTATTAATGTCCATAATATCTTCTCAATCAAAATAAGAAATTTAATTAATTTAGATATATAGGAAGTGAGCTGTTTATCTGTGAGAGACCTTGCAGGCAGTAACAAAACAGTTTTTAATAATTTACCTAAGAGTTGGAGATAAAACTTTATTTCACAAGCAGTGTTGAATTCAGATTTTTCATCCCGGGGCCCGATTCATGTACATTTTTATCCCAGGGTTAGGCAGGGTTAAGAAGAGTTAGCGAGGGCAACGTCAAATCCGATTCATGAACGTTGAGCTAACACTCGCTACCTCGCCCTACCCCTACCTCGCCAAATACTCCCTAACACCAAGAGTTATAGGCGGAGGTAGTGGCTATTTGCAACCGACGACGGCAGAAACCTCACCTCAAATGTTATTACGCCAGAATAAATGAGTAATAACGTGCATGCTTTATAAATAGTCGATTATAAAAGTAATTGAATGTGGCAGAAGGCTTTGAAGTGTAAAAAGTGCCCTTACTAAAACCATTAAATAATGAGTTATCTGAATGCGTCGTGAGGCTCGTGTTATAAATAAATAAATAAATAAATTGTATTTAGAGTCTACCCACTAAGTTATATAACTGATTTTCAGTGGGGACAGTAAATCAAAGCGACCAAGCCAACCCTGTAGGCGCCGACGCAATCGACGAGTGAGCGATAACCAACCAAAGATCGATATTTGTAATAGGAAATATAGCAATCAGTGGTATGGACAGTGCGAACACCCGCGGATCCACGCCAGAATCAACAAGGCCGATTCAGAACAACTCTGAATTTATTATGTGCTTCGTTGCTAGGACGGCTCCAAAGTCACCGTTTACAAACTCCTAAGACAAGAACTGGTGCAAGCAGATACGCTAACAACAAGACCAACGATGTACCACTCAAAGCCAACGCGAATGACGGCCGCGTCGTGGTGTAGTAGTGCGTAGCATGGTCAAACCACGTAAAGGGTCGCCAGTTCGGAACCTGCTTGATCCAAATGCCCAATAATTGTTTATTTATGTTATGCTACACTCAGTAATTGGCATTTTTAAAAATTATTGTCTGTTATTTGTGTGTACTTTGTGTGTGTATTTGTGTAATGCCAAGACATAATTCAAAAAGTTACATGTCTATTAATTTCAAATTAATATAGAATCGACTCACAAAGACGCATTTTCGATATTCTTGTTTAGTATTTTGTAAAAAAACAATGTGTTTACCTAAAAATATAGTCATTGCCACTCGGCCTTACCTCGGCCTAATCCCCGAGCTTGCCAGGATTAGCGGTGGTGTGAAAGTTAGCGAGAGTTAGGGCAAGTCAATGCTTCATGAATACCGATTTATGCTGCCTCGGAGGTAGCCAAAATTTGTAAACAGATAGGCGGACATTTTATTTTTGAGCCTAGACGTTAAACTAGAAAAATATTGATATTGCGCTCAAAAAACATAACAGAAACAGGCATCGACCTAGGCTTAGTTGTAGAAAATTATTTATAATTTAAAAGACTTAGTCTATTGTTCCTGGAGGCTATAGGCCTGGAAATATGCATAGTACCAATACACGTTTGACAAGCCCTAGGCCCTACCTAGCCTGCATGGCCTTGTTTCGACACACTTCCCTAAAAAATTACAAGTTTTGACGGCTAATTGCAACTTTATTTTGAATCAAAATAATACGATAGTCCTAGGCTATGCCATAACTTACGGCAAGAGTATACGTATTCTTTTAATTCGATAATGTACAACACACCCGCATCAAAATTCTCATTAAACATCAAAAATTAAATAAATTACGGCGACATTTAGCAAAGTTCGTCGTATAACTTACTAAGTTAGATGGCGGTGGAAACCAATGAAACAATCATCTAAGTTGCAGTGATAAGTAACTTAATCGTCATTCATACAGTGACATAGAGCTTGTTTCATTGGTCGACCTAACCCGTCCTATTCCTCCTTACCTCGCCCTAACTCCGGGTTAAATGTACATGAATCGTAGCCCGGGGGGGGGGGCTATTTAAGATCTCGGGGGTATTACATAGGGACCAAGCACGGAAGGGTTTGGGGAGCTTCGCCCCCAACAATAGCGCCACAGGCGAAAGTTTTGAAAATCAGGATTTTAGAGTGCGTTTTGTGCGTTTTAGAAAAAAGTTGTGGTCTGAACGCAATACCAAAATAATGTAGTTTTTGTGTGTTGTGGACGATAAAAGTTCCTATATGCTAGATTTAACATTCAAACCGCTAGATTCATAAAACGGTCTATTAGAAACGAAAACAATACAATATTTCGAGAAAAGGTGATTTTTTTAATTTGTTTTACCAATCATTGCACGATTTTGAAATTCGACTAAAAGGAAGCAAGTATCAGTTTTTGGCCTAATAAACAGAAAAAACTGCGTTTGATCCCTCCTTTTACAGGATGCCTACGCATTGGTAACCTGATAATAGGTTTTCGCATCGAAAAAGTACACTGACCATTTAAACCCAACATACTGCATCTGCAAAAGAAGACATATTTTGGGAATTTACTAAACAGAAGTCGGAACCCTTCGAATGGCCAAATGACATACAAATCTAGTTCTTGGCCTCATGAGTTGTCCACACGTTTTTCGTAGGGTCTGCCTATTTGATTACAGTTACAAACATAAACCTTAACAACCTTTAAAGCGAAATTATGTTCGTGCCCTTTCAAAAACAGCAAAGTGACATTATTTGATAAATGAAGGAATATATAGTGCAGGTAGTAAATTTATTCCCGAGGGGCCGAATGATAGTTCATAGCTGTATTCAACACTGTTGGTCAGAATCGGCCCAAATGTCACGAAAATATCGCACTAAAAATCGAAAAAAATCGTAAAAGTACGATATCTATGAGAAATATCTCTTCGATTGTACCCAAAAATGTAGCAAGTCTAAGAACAGAGATATTGAAGGTCCCCTTCAATTTTCATCAATATCGCATATTATGCTGTTTGCCCGGTAGAGAGCGAACAAACAGTCAAAAAAAAACACCCGAGGTCATTTTTTGGGGGGTCAGTGAAATTGAAGTCTTTGCTTCGCTCATCCAACAACTTACACAAATAGAAGTGATTGTTTGATTTTTAATGCATAACGTCATTCTAGACGATAATTGGTCATGGAATTACAAAAAACACGTCTAATGCGGGATTCGAACCCACGTCCTCGTAGTGTCATCCGTTTCAGACCAGGACTCTTGTCGCGTTGTTCATTCAACCTTCACTCTATCATAATCTGGTTGGATGAGCGTAGCGAGCGTAGCAAGCGACGCGAAGATTCCATTTCACTACACTGGAGAAAAAAATCCGGAATGTTTTTTTTTCTTTTTTTTGTATTTTTGTGTGTCTTTGAACACGATTCCGGCTAAACCAATTCTCTAATTGCGATGAAATTTTATGGAGGTCTGTGAAATCTCTGAACGAAGAACTGCACGGGGGGAAAAATCGATCGAAAAATTATTTCTCATGAAAATCGCAATTTTACGATTTTTTTTATTTTTAAAAAAATTCTTCGACTTATAACATCTACATGCTTTATCCGATTGTAATAATTTTTTCACAGAACCTTAATTTAATGAATTAATATATTCGTGTGAAATTTGAGCGCAATCGAAAAATTATTTCTTATGATAATCGCAATTTTACGATTTTTTTCAATTTTTAACATTTCTTCGACGAATAAAACCTACATGCTTTATTCGATTGTAATGATTTTTTCACAGAACTTTAATTTTATGATTCAATATATTCGTGTGAAATTTGAGTGTAATCGAAAAATTATCTATTAAAAAAATCGCAATTTTACGCTTTTTTCGTTTAAAAAAATTACGCTCATCCATCAACGCGGCGGGACTTAAGCGTTTTCCTAGTTTTATGAAATGAACGTGTTTAAAATGATCGACGTCACAATCGGTAGCCAAGAAAAGAATCTGGTCCTTAAATGGTGAGTTGATTTAAAAAAGCACTGCCTTCTAAATCTTACACAGCCTGTCCCTTTGATGCACAGTATAGATTGAGAATGCTCTATAGCGCTAGTGTGAACCCTTGAACGCCTTGTTCCGTTTAAATATACTTCTTTCACACTTCACTTAAACAAATCAGTTAATCATGATTTAATTTAAAAATAAGTCTTTTAATCGCCAAAACCAGATAAATGGTGAACAATATACAAAGCTTGCAAAAAAACAAAACGTTTGAAGGTGTCTTGCAGCGTAGTACGCTAAAGTGGCATTTTATGAATTCCAGGGTTAAGGGAGTTTTTTGAAATATTTAAGAGAGTAGATGGATATAAGTGTAACCTTTCTACTCTTTCAACACCATCAAAGACGTGTCGTCTACAATCAATTCATTTGCGCTCTAGTTCCATCGTTACCTGCACTACGGGAAGTTCCCTGCTGCAGTACGACACTCCCCCCCGCTCCCTTCACACCACCGCCGCCCGTCTGGTCTGTTTACCCACGACCCACAGCCCTCTACATGTTATCTCTTAGCAAGTTGGTTTGCCTTTCTGATTTGTTACCTTAGTTGGTCCGATCCTCCGCACAACCTAGCGGCTAAACTGGGTTCAGACTAAGGTTTATGGCTTCCGAGTACGATGTTTGTAATCATACGTTACTCCAGGGAGATAAAACATTTTATTTTAAAACCTAATACATTGCGAATAAAAATAATTCAAACGTGGAATATTTTTTTAACAGAGCGAATTTTCAACTAAAAATATAACCTTTTAGTGTACACCAATATGAAGAAAAATTTATATTATATTCAATTAATGCACAAAAGTTTTGGTCGGTAAATTCCTTATACGATATTTTTTTAAATATTATCTAATTATTATTCAGTTTTATTTTAGCCAAAAACTATCAAATAAATTATTTTTGATTTATTTTCACAAGGAATGTTAAAGACCTAATGCAAATGTTTCATAAAAACTTATTGATTGACCTTACTCAAGATCGTGATTATATTCCACACATTTCATTCTTCGGCAATCCACCAATTATTAAACTACATGATTAATTTCAATTGGATCTTTTAAAAAGCAGTTGTTCACTAATAGTAAGTCACAATATTTTGTGTATTATTTTTTTAAGTGTAGAGTGATAATCATGATTGTCATTCAATAAAATTAGTGACACAAATTTAGTTGGTTATTAATAGTATAAGATTAATGTTAATTCCAATGTGACATAATTTTTATCGCACAAAAAAATATATACGTAAATTTATTTTTATAGGGGAAAGAATTCTCTCTTACTAACGCCGATGCTAAATTTATTTTGTTTTAATTTGAGCATTATATATTTTAAATTAAATATTGAGCATTCGTGGAAATTTATGTTTTTATAAGTTATTTTCGTACACTTATCTTATCATAACTATTGTGGCTTGAATTTAGCAAGCTCCATCTTGAAAATAAGGTTTGGTGGAGGTGCCGGGTCTAATCTTATTTTTTCTTTTTTTCTTTCTTTGCTTAACGTCTATCCTATTCAGTTATAAAAACTGATTTACAAAGGTGGACAACTAAATAAATCTAATTACATAGATACATACACAACAATGAACTACATTTAAGTAAATATTTGAAATAGTAATATTACAACAATGCATTAAATCTCAACAAATTTGGTAACAAATAAAAAGGATATTTCTCGATTTGGATAGTCGGGAAACACTCCCGTAGGTGGAATTGTTGATATTTAATACAATCCAGAAATTAAAAAATCCATCCCGATCGGGGTTCGAACCCGAGTCTCCCACTTTCCGGGTGGACGCCTTAGCCAACTAGACCACCGAGACGGTATAGTTAACTACTGTATTGTCGTTACATTATAGAATTTGAATGGATGGAACAATAAAGCATCGAAAAACTGTTGCTGTTGAATTGACCAAACAAACATATTAATATAATGTCATTACCTTACGCAGGTATGAGCGAGGGTATATTTATCGATTTGTGTGGGAGTGGGAGTGGGAGACTCGGGTTCGAACCCCGATCGGGATGGATTTTTTAATTTCTGGATTGTATTAAATATCAAATAAAAAGGATATTTAAATGCAATTAATGAATGAATCAAATATAAAAAAGGGTGGGGAATGCAAAGAAAATAAAAAGGAAAGGAATTAAAAGAAAAGGAAAAAAGAAAGAAAAAAGAAAAAAGAAAGAAAAAAAATAGAAAAAAAGAAATAAAGAAAAAACCATTAAAAAAGAAAAAAGAAAAGAAAAAAATCGTTACGAAAACCGTATTGATTCATATCAAGCAAATTATTTATTTATTGTATTCTTACTATTTTTGCACAACATGTTGCAATACATGAAACAACAATTGTAAACACAAACCATTACTAACCACAATAAAACACCGTACAATATAAAATACAAATGTACACATTTAAACATACACATACTATTGCAAACCCTACGCAATATAATAATTAAAATACATATCCTGAGTTCCATACATAATACAAAATAAGTGTAGAAATTGCCCATTGTATTAAGATATAATTAAACATAATGTAAGTACAAAATACCTGTAGAGTAATTCTGTTTTTCCGGTGCGTATACGCGTATATTAACATTGTTCTCTGTAATTTAGCACTGACTGCATGTTTCATCTCAACGTGGATTTTGTCTTCTATTCATTCGTTCCTTTGTTTTACACCAGTTTGTTATCGAATCTCCCTCACGTACCAACTCGTCTTTAAGTCGCTATAAAATGTTTACGATCTTGTCTTGTATTGTTTTATTAGCTTTGAAACTGGTTCACTTATTGAATTCTCCTGTTCACACTCTTGGTAGAAAACATCTGTACTAATACATTTTCCTTTTTCTTTCAGATTCTTCAACTACAAATGAACGATTTTCGTTACCACTACATGTTCACTTCATTCGTAAGTACACAATGTGCTAACTCTATTGTAATGCAATACTTGAAATCTGAGAATATATTGTTTTGGATAAGTGATTGTTAAACATAAGTTTTTAGTTTTGTACAATTATTATTCTTAATGCCGCCTTACGTTAACATTTGAGATTATAGGTGTGTAATACATAAACAACATAAAAGATCAAATTATAGAGGCATATTTATAATTTGATTTTTATAGTATCATAGAGAATATTTTAGCTTATACACTCTAAATAATAATTTTATTTCTCAATTAGGAGACCGGGGCTCAATACCCCGCTGAGATGTTTTTTTTGATAGATTATCATAAAATCATGTTCACACTCTGGTAGAAGATTTAAATAAATAAATAAATAAATAAATAAATAAATTTTATTTAGAGTCTGCCCACTCAGTTATATTACTGATTTTCAGTGGGGGACTTTAAATCAAAGCGACCAAGCCAACCCTGTAGGCCCCGACGCATTCGACGAGTGAGCGATAACCAACCAAAGATCGATATTTTTAATAGGAAATATAGCAATCAGTGGTGTGGACAGTGCGAACACCCGCGAATCTACGCCAGAATCAACAAGGCCGATTCAGAACAACTCTGAAATTTATTATGTGCTTCGTTGCTAGGACGGCTCCAAAGTCACCGTTTACAAACTCCTAAGACAAGAACTGATGGACTAAGGTCCAAATCAGAAGTTAAAAAACTTCTGACTTTAGCGGGAATCGAACCCTGGACCTTCTGCATTGGAAGCAGATACGCTAACCACAAGACCAACGAGCCAAAGCGCTTTTACATAGACGGGATTCGAAATGGGGACTCTCGAATCAGAGTCTTACGCTTAAAACTTGAACCAACACTGTCGGTTGGTTATAATGCTTTCCAAAATATAATTTACGGTATTTCATATTTGGTGGTGTAAGTCACCTGTACAATAATTTTCTTCTTTAAATAAATGTGTCATTTCGTTTAAATTTAATACGACAGGATGAAAGTGGGTACACATCAAAACCATTTATATCTTTGGACATTACACTGCTCTTCTCCAATGTTGTAATAAAACCAGTAAATCTCTGGTTGTAACACCGCGCGTAATTTGGGCTGTGTTTACCTTACAGTTCAATAATTGTAATTAAACATTATTCTAGAATAACACGGAAGTTAGGTAGGGTAGTCTTAAGAGTACTCGGTTAGAATAATATTATTCTTCCCGTAACCTGGTTCCCAAACCCTTCTTCAACTCTGTTTAATATTCACTTTGAATCAAAGGTTACCTGCCCTTAAGGGGCCACAGGAGTCCACAAGAACTTAAGTCTAAGCAGTTATAAAACTTAGTGTTTCACCTGACTTGCGTACGTCGTTTTGTAAAGAAAAAAATGCACTATAATAAAACTATGAAAATGTACCTAACTTTCGATCGTCGTTTTATAGCAAAACATTTTTTTTTTACAAAAGTCTAAATTAATGGCATAACGTGAGTTCGTATTTCAGCAGTTTTACGTGAAGTTCACACAAAATACAAAGTAGCAATCCAAAAAATAACGATTAAAACGTTCAGTAAAAGATACTTTGAAAGTATAACCTCATTGTGTTTCTGAACACGGCCAAATGATATAAACATATCATGTAAACACGAGTGAAAGCTTATAAATTAAACATTTATAGCTTAAATCATTATTTAGTTTGACATATATCCTTTTTTGTTACAAAACATTTCACAATTAAAGGTATTGAGTATATTTTGGATTTTAGATTTTGGACTTCTGGCAAATCATCTATAGTTTATTATGAACAGTATGATGTCATTCTTCTGACAGTACAAATGTGAAAAGGAAAAACTAGTTCCTGACTTCAGTAAGGGCAATTTGAGATAAGTATGTTCTGCTGCAGAACAAAACGCCATTTTGAAAATATGTTGGATTTTGGTGGAAGTGCCGGGTATAAGTTTCACGTGTTATTCATATAGGATGTGAAACCAGATGAAACGTTAGTCTGGAAAATAATATTAAATCATATTATTATTTATTATTATTATTTTCAATCTGACGAAGACAGAAATTTTTTAAATATTATTAAAATCGGTCACGAAAGCCAACGACATAACAATTGTATTTAAAATTAATTTTTGTTTTCTGTAATCATTACACACATCACAATTCAAAAATTACAAAATTAAACAGGCAAGTTAGTATTTTTGGCCCATGTACCGCAGTTATTGTGTTCCACTCTTTACATTAAACGATCTAAAGATACAGCCAATATTAGAATGTAGCACATCTAAAGGTTTTAAATAATTTCTCAAAATTGTTAACATAAATTGCTAGTAAATGAATGTTTGGGAGAGTAAAACTACGTTTGTTTGTGCGTTTGATACCTCACTTCAAATAAAATGAGGTTTTGTTTAATTTATTTAATAACGTCTAAATGACATATGGATATTATGCTGAAGTTTTCTGCCATAAGAAAACCAATGAAAAACAGTTAGCCTAAGTTAAAATAGTACAAATAAGTATATTATATCGACTAGAAACTTTTGAAATTTTAAACACCGAGTATAACAATACACGTAATACAATTAATGTTTCCTTTGATTAATCGTCTGTTTAAAAAAAGATTTTGAATACATGTCTACATATCACTAAATATTTTAAGGTAATACATTTAAGCCCCAAAACTACTATTTAATTATCAATACTGTCTGGTTCTACTAGTTTTAATTTTCAATGTTGTTAAACTAAAATATACACTTTTAGACAGAACGGTCTCGTTGAAAACATGATGTCCTATATTATAATTGACTGTTGATCCAAAGTTCAGGCGTATTTATTATATAGTTGGATACGTCCATTATCAGTTCTAGCAAATATTCGTTTTGTACATATTAGAATCTAATATGAACGCAAACATTCAACGAAATAGGAAACGTGAATTTAATTATGTCGCATTTGCATACTTGATCATTGACGAATAGTACAAATTGCAAATGCACAGAGGGACTAGTTACACAAAATAGTTGATTAAAAATAGAATACTCCCTACAGGGAATGCTAAATATTCCCCATTTCAAATTTCTATTACTCATTTTGTTTAATGTAGTTGTAAAACCTATTAGTTTATTTAGCGTGTGGTTGCTTAAAACACATAACTACACATTTCAAAACATGTACATACGTTAACACACATTACTACACATGTCAAAACATGTACATACGTTAACACACATTACTACACATGTCAAAACATGTACATACGTTAACACACATTACTACACATGTCAAAACATGTACATACGTTAACACACCTTACTACACATGTCAAAACATGTACATACGTTAACACACATTACAATACATGTCATAACATGTACATACGTTAACACACCTTACTACACATGTCAAAACATGTACATACGTTAACACACATTACTATACATGTCAAAACATGTACATACGTTAATTATGTAAGACGTTGGCTTATATCGAGAAAAGAGTAGAATGCAAACTTTAATACAACATAAGTTCCGGTTTCAATTGTTTACCAGTGTATCAATTTATTTTGAGTTTCAACTTGGTGCTATGACAGTGTGCAATAATATTTACATGCGTTGGGTAAAAATATTTATTTCTATCAATTGTATAAATTGATTTGTTATTGTGTCATTGTCATAATTTCCTTTGTAGCACTTTGTAATGCTTGTCACTCGTGGGTTCCTGAATGAAGCAAATTAAATACTACCAAATCATATTATAAAGTCAACGATAATAGATATATCGATATATTATCGATAAGCAGCATTGTTGTGCAACCATGGAGCAACTATTTCACCTCTCTAGTGTTCTACAAACGTAAACATTCTTGAGTCTCTATGTACCCACAGACAAGCCAACAAAACTTTTTACACTCAAGCGTAGCGAGCGAAGCCCATTCCATTCCCCATTCCATTCCATTACACTGGAGAAAAAAATCCGGAATGTTTTTTTTTGGTTTGTTAACACGATTCCGGCTAAACCAATAAACCAATTGCGATTAAATTTCTGGAGGTCTTTAAAATCTCTAAACTTAGAACTGCCACGTTTTTGAGCGCAATCTAAAAATTATTTCTATGAAAATCGCAATTTTACGATTTTTTTTTGTTTTTTACAAAATTTTGTCTACTTATAACACCTACATGCTTTATCCGATTGTAATAATTTATTCACAGAACCTTAATTTTATGAATTAATATATTCGTGTGAAATTTGAGCTCATCGAAAAATTATTTCTCAAGAAAATCGCAATTTTAAGTAATTTTACGATTTTTTAAATTTTTAAAACAATTCTTCGACTTATAACACCTACATGCTTTATCTGATTGTAATGATTATTTCACTGAACCTTAATGTTATGAATTTATATATTCGTGTGAAATTTGAGCGCAATTAAAAAATTTATTCCTCATGAAAATCATAATTTTTACGCTTTTTTTCGACTAATAATACGTCTACATGCTTTATCCGATTGTAATGACTTTTTTACAGAATAACCGAACATTGGCATAACACATGGCAGCTCAATGCACCAATTGCGCTCATCCAACAACGTGTCTGAAAAAGCGTTTGCGAAGCTTCCTAGTTTAAATGCTAACACGACACATTTATGTTGATCTTGAACACAGAATATCCATAAGTGGATACAACTATCTAGAAACATCACGGGTGTTCCCTTAATTCCCCCTAGGGCCAGAACATCGGCGTAAAAATGTTTTTTATCTTTCTGTCTCGTTGAATCTTCTGCCAAGGGATTTAAAAAGCGACAGATGTTTCAACATTAGAATTAAGCACTCTTTTTATTTTTAAATATATTTTCGTTAAAATGTGAAACTGCTTAGAATATATTTTATTAATATTATTTCTGTTTAGTTGATATGTAATTTTTACATGAAACAACGTTTTTTTTTTTAAATGAACGGATTTTGTGTAAGAAGGGACAGTACTACGGTACAAAATGCTCTTTCAGTTGATATTACATTAATATATTTTCTTTGTTATATGTTGATATGAAAAAATGCAAAATGTGAATAAATAATTTTAAAAACAGAAGAACTCAAAGCTTTATCGTAATGTGATAACATATCCGTAAGATACATGAAACACTACTACTACTTTGAATCACGCTAATATTATTTTTCAGAGTGATTATCAATATAAATTCTCATTTCGTTTCACTTCCCATGTAATTAACACGTTAAACTTAGACCCGGCACCTCCACCAAAATTCCCACTAATTTTCGAAGGTCTTTTGAAACGCCGTAGATTTAAAAAAAGATTTATATAACTTACATAATGCGTGATTATTCCCGTAAAGTTTTAACTATCAAAAAAATTATTCTATTTATGAAATAAACACAATTTACGACTAGAAATGAATTTGACAAACCAGAATTTAATCGAAATGTTAGTAAAAAATAAGTTGTTGGTGATTTATATGTACAGTTTCCATCATACTTTTTACTATTTTATTATTGTCGGTCAATAAATTATAATTTGACGAAATTGTTAAGAAGAAGAACCGACAACAGACAAAATTAAATAATACTTTTGAAAGAAAAATAGATTATGGATAGATATATTGACAAAAACTGATTTGAATTACATCACCATAAGGTGGTATAGTATAATGTTGTTTCAAAATATGGTTTTATTAAAAATCACATACAAAAGTGAATTGCAATAAAATTCGGACTGCTGGAAAGTCCTCCAATAATTCCTCAGGCACTATTTCCAATTCCACTGTAGAGTTCAAACCTTTCTTCTATCATTTAAATTTTTACCTTCATTTCGTTGTGTCTCTAAAAACAAATAAAACAATATTATAGAAATTACAAAAGAATATAAAACAGAGAATATTGAAATGTTCCTTGTTAATGAATGCGTGTTACGGCATAAAAAATGTTAACATGTGTGAGTATGGGATGTATATTGTTACGTGTGTGTTTATAACGTGACCTATTCATGTTTGCGTACATGTTGTGTGCGGCCACAAGCTCAGTACACCGCAATGCAAAGTTTCAACACAGCCTAAAGCGAGGCCATCGACCGGCAAGATAAACAAAAACATTCAAATCACTAAACTGAAAATGAAGCCATCTAGTAATAAATATTTCCACATCTAAACCGCGTAGGCTTAAACCCTACCCTTCTACGTCAACGAGCTAAAACACTACTATATACTCTGTTCCACAGAATGTTGGAACGTTAGCGATAACTGCAAATAAGTTTATATTTTATTTTGACAAACCCAGTTTTGTCTTTAAAGAATATATAAACAAACCATTGTTATTCGACATTAAAATATTTAATACAAAATTACTTATTATATAATCGGTTGCTTCCCTGCAGCCATTAACAGGTTTGAAATTAGACTTCTGTTTTCTGAAGCCATCAGTAATCCATGCGTGGGGTCAACACGATTGGGCTACCTATAATCAAAGAATCGAAAAGTAAAATAAGAAGAATTTAAAATTATTAACAATCGACATGGACAATATAAGTCGAATTTCAAACTCAGGTGCACTTGTCAATGGCTGCAGATAAGCAGCCGAATAATATTGTGCTATTTTTTATATTCATTGTTATCTCGAATGTCATCGTTTTGTTGATATAATCTTTAAAAATCATAACTGAGTAATCCAAATGAATGTTAAAAATTAATCATGGTTATCAGTTAAGAATAAAGTGCTTTAAATATTAAGGGTGTTGTCCAGAACACATTTTGGTATGACGAAAGTTATTTCAATGCTTCGCAGGAATATAATTTATTCTAGAGCTAATGCTTGCGGTAAGCATGTTTAAATGATGATCTTAGAGTTGAACCAAGCACATATTGCATTGTATAAAGTTGTTTCCGATTAGTCTAGTTGATTTTGGCGTCGGCTGCGGGTGAATTGTGCCTTACAACTTGGTGGCTAATTGCTACTTCCAATTTTAATTACCAGTATCTATTGGTCATTGTTCGCACGTCAATGAAGTCATTAGCTCTATCCGCATTGTATTAAAAACTTCCACTTACAGTTAGTGTTGTGACTGTTTGGGTAGACTTCCGGATCCAAATTAATTTCTATATTTGTTTAACTTTTAATGCAAGTTTATACCTCTACTCTACCTCGAATAGAATTCATGGTCAAATGCCTTGAAGACAAATTTGATTCACGCTTATTTTACTTATTGAACTATGTACTTTGTTTTTTGTTTGTTCACTGTTTAAGTAAATATAAAAATTATATCTAAAGTACAGAAGAAAAATGACATTAAAATCAACATTATAAGAGAAATAATATTATTATAATTTTATAACATTTTAAATATAAAACAAAATATTAATTTAGTGTTGTTATGAATGGTTTATAACTCTAGAGCTTTTAAGTAAATTATTCCTCAAAAGCGGCATATGTTAGTACAAATATATCAATTTTGTAAGTAGGCGCATTTCTTAGGCGATCCTTAACACCTAGATCCCCATATTTTATTTTATTTTTATTATGATATCTAATATAAAGTTTTGATAAAATATAACAAAATGCTTTTCGAAACGAAAATCCCTATTTGGCCATTTTTTATTCCTTTAATTCAAGGACTCCATCAAAATGTGCAATGATACCTATCAATACATCCAACACATTGATTATATTTTGTCTAGTTGTGCTTTAATTACAGTGTGGTTTGATTGCATTACTCGCCTGGAGGTGCTACATCCCGTTGATCAACCTACAATGATACAAAGTATATCACCCAACTCGTACCCTCGTCTCCGTCGGTAAATAAACGTTTCACTCTTGCCGGCAATGCTTGCTTTTAGTACCAAATCACAACACAGTGTTTTTCCGAGCGCGACATTCGTTCACATCTAGAAACACATTTTTTCCAATTCAAATAACAACTGCTTCCGATTGTCGGATTGTTATTATGTTGACCGGAAGTGAGGGGGGGGGAGGGGGGGGGCGGTGACGTCAGCTGGGGTGACACTGAGTGGGTGTAATGCACGAGAAGGACGAATGTTTTACGCATGTTTGGAACCTTACGCATGAAGCGTGACGAATCACAAAACCGCTTCCAAATAGACAAAAAAACATGTTATCCTACAGTTTAACTCCAACTTAAATCTAGTTTTAATATATCCAAGACTGTTCATACCATACGTGGTATTATACATTTTCACTAGAGATACCTAAAAATGCTGATATTTTTACTAATATTTATCACTCAAATTGTCAAACTAACACAGCTTTATGGTATAAGTAACGTTTTTTTCGTTCAAATCTAAACAAAATTGTGAATAAGGTGTCCTAGTTCTCTCATTTTGAAACACATAATCTTAAAATAATATTCTACAAATTATATAGATACCATACTTTGGTTTCAGAAAAATATAGCTATGTAGCGTTTCCAAAAACAATGACAAATTTAATGTGCAGACTAAAACGCAATTTTTATGTTTCTAAATTGTAATCTTGATTTTGGTCCTATCCTAGCCACAGATCACACAATATAGGCTTCATGACTTTGTTGAGCGAGCGTAGCGAGCGTCTCCACTTATGTCACTCTTATTGCTCAAATGTCTGTTTGTTTTTTCTGTTACTGCTTCGGTACAGGTCGCACCGTTTCTCTGATCGACCTGAAATTTTGCACACATGTACATACCACCTAGGCGGGTTGCTGTATAGTTTTTGAACAAAATCCGATCGTTGGTTATGAAAAATTAAAAAAATTAAAATAAAAAAAAATAAAAAATGTACCGATCGTTATGAACTTTTGCAGGGTCAGTAAGTAAAACATTCTCACCTATTTTCCAAATTTTCAGCTAAATCGGTCAAGACCTTAAAGACTTATTGGTAATCATAATTCGAAAAATGATGTTAAAAAATGAAGGAGGCAGTGAAGTTACAAAGATACACTTTAGAAGGCATGACGTGAATTAGTACAATGCAAAGATGTTGGAATAATATAAAGTGTACAATATCAATATTCAGTGGTGGGCCTATGGGAATGTCGTACTCGGGTCATGTTGCACGTACCGGTGCTCGCTCAACAACGCGTCCAACTGAGCGTTTTCCTAGTACAAATAAATTGTTACAATCTAGCATTGCCGTTGATCATTGTTAACAACGAAGACATTCTTTGAGCGAATACGCTTTTAACATTATTGCTTTTAATGAGTAGGGTCTAAACAAGCTATCGTGTGAATTAAAATCTAAAATAATATTTTGTTAAAACATTTAATAATTCAAAAAATTATATTAATATGTGTTTATGGATCTAAGAATCTAAACTTGAAAATATAATTATTTATCAAGTTAAGGTTCTTAGCACATGTTTATAAATCTTTAATCCAGGAATAAAGTCAATATTAAAATGCTCATAAGAGTATAATTTGTATTTAATTCCTGATAATCTTACTTATTTTCGTAAAATTGTTTCAATGAGTGGCATCGAGAACCAACCAATCAATATTTTTATTTTTATAATTGGGGATTTTAGTTGCTCGTGTTTTTCTCTTTTTTCCGCAACTGATCTTTACAACCCCCATCCCTTTACTGACAGACAGTGTTGAGCTAGTAACGCGTTACTTTTTTGTTATTAGTGTAAATTCGTTACTTTTAACTTTTACTAAAAACAGTTTTCCTGTTTAAATACGTCACGTTACTATCTTTGAAGTCAATGTTTGTGTGCTGCTCTAAAAAACGTCTCAAATTTCTTGATTAACCCCTAAATTAAAAATCAACTAAGGAAATCTAAATTCAAAATAGAATTCACGTAGAAAGCAACTTAACATATTTTAGAAACTTGAAAGTAACCTTCTTTAAAAAGTTACCAGTAACTCTCTTTCATATGGCTTACTCAACACTGACTGATGGATGGACGGCGAAGGCAACATTACACCCAACCATAAACACCCAATGGGTGACACAACCCCGAAAACTATTATTACTATTTTATATTTTAAAAAATCTAAATAGGTGGATTTATTTATTTATTGCCATCAACAACAGAGTTACCTCTACAAGTGCGATATAGGCTTTTACATGAAATTAATTAAATACTACATTACAAAAATAAAAATGAAATCAAAAAATCAAACATCTAAATAGGTCTACTCAGGTGCACAAAAGAATATTACACTAAACGAAAAGCAAATAGAAAACTATAACGAATACAATGTTTTACAACGTCAAGAACATAATTTGAAGAGAGACTTTTTAAAACATTGAGAATTTAGATGATTTATGTCAAGATCTGGATGGATGACAACTTATTGGTTTTCGTCTGTTGGATCCGGTTAATTAGCGAATTACTAAAAATGTCTAGTCTGCTTCTTGGCAGATGGAAAGTCTGTAGATTTCGTGTTGGTCTTGCAGGAACGTAAAAATGTACTAGATCAATGAGCTGAGAGTCAAAATAATTATGTAGAAGCTTATATAAAAATATTAGATATTTCTGCTTGCGCCGATTTTCATTTTGAACACCACTTAACCGTTTTCTTGCTAAATTTGATATAATTCGTTTTCAGAGTGTTTCCCTCACTGTTTTCGCCCCTCATCTTCCCAGCCCACTTCTCAACCCCCATTACGCCAATGACTGACGTTGAAGGCATACAACTATGTACCCACCCCCTAAACTACCAATGGGTGACATTTAACCCCAAATGTCCACGGAGACGCCGAAGCCTAATTAACCCAGCGATCAACCGGACAGCCACTCGGCTAATCTCGTTAGCTCTCGCTCTGTTATTTCATTTTGATAGGTGGGTGTTAATCATTGTTCCCTCAGCCCTACACAGTGGTTCACCCCATGGGGCGTGGGAGAACTACGAAATAACCATTACTAGATTGACAAAGACGAGAATTCTCACACAATCGGATAAATTGGTGAATAAAATTCCATGTGCTCGTATTGATGTTTTTGAATTTTCCCCCATTAACTGAATTCAAGGCACCTACAGCAAATTATTAGGTATTAATCCAGAAATTTACATCATCCACATGAAACTTTAATTATTTAAAGCATCTGTTAATGCCAGTTTACCAACATGACTCATTTATCACTCTTGCCCCCTTATCCACTTTTCACCAGTTTTATATTTTATAACCTCATTTTTCTTCTTTTTTCTTCATTCATCTTAAGTTTTCAGCTCTTTTATATATTTTATACTTTTGTTATTCAATTTTTCTTGTTGGATTTGTTGTAAAATTTTAATTTCATAGTACTTGTTTATGTATTTTATGATTTGTATTGTTTCGAGTTGTATTTTGAATTGTTTAGTTTAAGTAACCTAACACTTGTGGGTTAATACCTGTTGTTAAAGATCAATAAATATAAATACGTTCCGCTGCTTAAAAATTAAATTTTAACCGAGGAAAAAGTGTTAAAGGGTGCAATGTATTCCCCTCTTCAAGGTTGGTTATGGATTACCGTGAAAAAATATTCATCTCCTGTTATCGGTTAGTTATGGTGGAGGCGCCGTGTCATGAATGTTCAAACTTTGCGGTGGCAAGCCCCCCCCCCCCACTCCCCTTATCTCATGGTCACCTAAAACATTCTGTATATCATACGTGTTGAAGGGCAATGCCAACCAAAAACACGTTTGACAATCGGACCTGTTGTTCGGCTTTTATCTTGAGTCGTGACACAGACGGACGGTCGGACAGAAATGAGACAAGTTATGATTATATGAGAACTTTGACCACTAATAATTTGTTATTTAATACATTCCAGAAATAAAAACTTACAGATCGACCGGTGATATTAATATACAATAATTTCATGACAATATTAAACATTTAAAACAATGATTTATTTATTTATGTCTTGTGGTCAAGTGGGTGTATTCCTTTGATCAATACTTATGTTTGAATTGTATTTGTAAATTCTCAGCGATACAGGTACGGGAGTAACCGAAATAAGGATAACAGATACTTAGTCAAAAGAATGTCAAAAATGGATACAAAAATTAATCTTCATCTAGTGTACATCACTTCCGGTGGTAGTGCCGGAATTAAAAATATACCATTTAATAGCTTCGTCACCCAGACCCCCAAGTTCACCAAAAACATTACAAAAACACACAATTGAAATAGACTTTATAATTTTTAAAACATGTTGGGCCGAACCGACTATGTTGGCTCGAGCGTTATGCGCGCGACTCTAATTCAGGAGGTCTCTGGTTCGAATCACGTCGAGAGCGGCGGTTCTGAAGGTTTTTCCTAGATTTACTCAGTCGTTAATGCGAATGCAAGGGATTGAGTCCTCTTAAACATTCCTCGGACATCCCTTCACAATTGACTAACATACCTAGTTAGACACCTGAATAGGGGCATGCATTGCACCCTGGGCAGATTTCCCACGAGAAATATTAAGAAGGTTGGCCAATCTCGCCCAGCATGATATAAAACCGTGGGTCGCTTAATTCAACTTGACAGTTCCCCTTTAATAGTATACGATGTCGCACGTGCCGATCTCAATACTTCGTCTTTAAGAATATCTAGCAAGTTCTCGGGTTGCCAAAACGTATAGCGAATAAATAACCAGATCTTGTTGTAGGCCCATAAATCGAGAACTTGACTCGGGAAGAGTCTTCGAACAAAGCTAGCAATAATGCGTATTCCTCTAAAAATTTCAAGCTAGGTTCAAGCGAAAGAATAAAGTGGAGTGGAGAAGTTTTACTGGTTTTAAGTGAAGATTTGGGGTTTCTATATCATATATCCATGTCAAAATGCTACGTGAGTTGAAAACTAGCCTATAGTGTAAGAAGTTTTTGTGTGATTTGACATATACAAAAAACTTTTTCGAGAAAAAAGTATTTTAGTTGAATTAATTATGAAACAAAATTAAATTTGAAAACATTTTTTTCAATTCCATGACTAGATTAATCAGTTTGTTTGTGTCGTAGAGTTTTGTATCTTAAATTAGGAGTGAATCTCGCATGAGCGCATCACATTTCTGTCCGTTCCTATGTGCGTGTGTCACATCTCACGAAAACCGAACATGACCTCCGATTGAAAATGATTTTTACATTGGCATTTAACAGGAATTGTGCAGATTTTGTGTGTTACACGGGGGAAGGGAAGGGGGGGGCTATCGTCAAACAAAAAGGGAGAAATTTGAAAACGGGCAACAGAAAGACATCAACATCAGATATAATTTATTTGTCTATCCGTCAGTCACAATGCTATGAAGGAGACTTGCGGCCTATTTAGGACACTCCTGTACCTGTTGCTGTTTACATGACCATCGTTTGTGAAATACTTGTGCTCTTCCTGTCTAGTATTGGTCACAAAACAATGCTAACGGAAAAAAAGTCTGATTGCCAAACGAATAGAGCTAGACCGGCAGTTTTGACCACATGTTTGGTGTATTTTTACAAAAGAAATTGTTCATCATTCAATTTTTAAATGGCATACAAATAGGTCTAAGCTTAATAAAGAATCTTGTGTAAAGTAAAACGCACTAATCGCCTACTGATGGAGCTTGCAACTTGAGTAAGGTGTCTTGTATCATTGCTGTGATCAGATTTTGACTTGAACAAATTTATTATATATCTGATATAATTACGTATAAGAGTCAAGATCTTTTGAACTAAATTGTTATCAAGATTTGAACACAAGAATGAAGATTCGCGTTCGGTGGTTTCTTCCGCGAAAGTTTGATTACTCCCTGATTTGCTGTCCCTGATTTCTGGCAAACCTCATATTCGTTTGAGTGGGATCGTCTTATGAATCAGTTTTTTCTTTTCGTTTTTCTTTTTTAATGATTTTTTTTCTTTTTTCTCTCTTTCCTTTCCTTTCATTTTTTCCTCCCACTTTTTTATATTTGATTCATTAATTAATAGCATTTAATATTTTTTTTATTTGTCACCAAAATTGTTGTGTTTTAATACATTGTTGTTCTAATATTACTATTTCAAATATTTACTAAACTGTAGTTCATTGTTGTGTCTGCATCTATGCACTTAGATTTATTTAGTTGTCCTCCTTTGTAAATCAGTTTTTATAACTGAATAAGATAGACGTTAAATTTTTTTAAATCGTTCATCAGTCAGATACTTTTGGGAGAGTAGGTTTTAAGACAAACAACATGGTCAAGATTTGGCTAACGACTAACGAGCAGCAAGAAGTGTCTTCTTAAATGCTAAATATTCAAAATAAGAATGTAATTTTTAAGTGTCTCTAGAAGCTAATAAAATCATAAGATTTATTTCACCGGTTCATCATCTGGTATGTGAAATGTGTCACATCGAAACACGAAATGTGGTGTTCGTACTCTAAGATAAATCACGTGAAGTGTGACGTCATGGAGTAGTGACGTGAGAGGGTTGTCAGGGAGGCTGCAGGTGACGTGTGGGCCCTACCCAGTGGCGAGCGGTGGTGGGGGTAGTTTATTATAATACCAGCAAGGTTTATTGATGTACAGGACGAAGATTCCATTTCACTACACTGGAGAAAAAATTCCGGAATGATTTTTTTTTCTTTCTGTTTGTATTTGTGTGTGTTTGTTAACACGATTCCGGCTAAACTGATACTCCAATTGTGATGAAATTTTCTGGAGGCCTTCGAAATCTTTAAACTTAGAACCGCCACGTTTTTGATCGCAATCAAAAAATCATTTCTTGTAAAAATTGCAATTTTACGATTTTTTTTTTATATATAAAAAAATCTTTGACTTATAACACCTACATTCTTTATTTGATTGTAATGATTTTTTTACAGAACCTTGATTTTATGAATTTATATATTCGTGTGAAATTTGAGCGCAATCAAACTATTATTGTTTATGAAAATCGCAATTTTCCGATTTTTTCCGATTTTTAAAACATTTCTTCGACTTAACTCCCACATGCTCTATCCGATTGTAATGATTTTTTCACAAAACCTTGATTTTATGAACAGATATATTCGTGTAAAATTTGAGCGTTATATAAGAATTATTTTTTATGAAAATCGCAATTTTTCGATTTTTTTCGATTTTTCTAATTTTCTTTGACTTTGACACTTACAAGCTTTTTTCGATTGTCATGTTTTTTCACGGAACCTTAATTTTATGAATTAATTTATTCGTGTGAAATTTGAGCGCAATCGAAAAATTGTTTCTCGTGAAAATCGCAATTTGACGTTTTTTCGTTTTTGAAAAAACAAATTACACTCATCCAACAACGCGCTTGAAAAAGCGTTTGCGAAGCTTCCTAGTTATATATTAAACAGAACTCAAATATCATCTTCTTTCTGACACCTTCTGACAGTATATTTCTATTTTTTAACTCTTTGTTATTTTTTATGTAATTTTTGGGATTTCACAATTAATTAACTTTATATGTCATGCAACCATGGTATTCGTGTTTATTTTGGTTCTCTGTTCCATTCTCTGTATTGTCACCTTCTTATATAATTTATAATTTTTGATTATATACTTGTTAGATTTTTTTTGTATGTAATTTATTTTTTGTACAATTTGATAATTTTGTTGTATTAAATGTATGACAATAAATCTGTGGAAACATTATACCGCTGAAAAAGTGATTTTTTCATAATTTATATTTTCAATTAATAATTTATTGATTTCCTGCACCAATGATAATTTACCCAATTTAAAGAACAACTTACTTTATCACGTTTACATTCTTAACTGTCTATCTGATTTACTTGTCAAACTCCTTCCTTCTTTATACCTACAGACTTAAAAGTGATTTCACCGTTTACAACTCGATTGACTCCAGCTTCTAGCTTTTTATATTCTTTTGTCTCTGATTCGGGATGTCTTTGGGATCAAACCCCGCCACAGGCAATCCTGAATGAAAGTTTTTTCGGGGTAAACTTCAGTCGTAATGCAAGGGATTGTGTCCTCTTAAACAGCCCTAGGACATTCCTTTATTCACAATCTTCTCAACTCGAAAGATACATGACACCAGAAGAGATGCATGTATTGCACCCTGGGCAGGTTTCCTACTAGAAATTTGATTAAGTATACTTCTTACTTTATGATACACAAAATTCTATAGCCATTAAATTATATAGAGGAGCACGTTTATAACTTCAATCACATCGTGACAGCAACAGACTTCCATTCCACGGCAACGCACTAATATACTCTTTGAGCAAGATTAGTCAGCCAATCAGAAGCCTACGCCTTTGTCAACGTCACTCTGTCTAAGCACTAAACAAGCTATTACACGACAAACGTGAAGCTTTTAACACTAGAAAAGTTGTAGGTCAAAGTGGACAAGCGAGTGGTGTGTTAATGTAAAAGACCTATCTAAGCGACTATAACGATACACTGAGGAATCTACAGAGTTAGCTCATGTGTCAAACTCTGATACGGGAATAATAAATATATAAACTAAGTTATGATTACTACCACAGTCAATAATTTATAATGGTTTGTCAAAGTAACGGTTTATATTATATTTTTATTTCAATATATAATTTACGGTTTTTATTTATATTTAAACGTTTATTATACTAACTTATTTGTGATTTACAACTAAAATAAGATTTTTGTGTTCGGATTTAACTAAGTACATACTGTTTTCTAACGCTGGCATCTGTTATTTGTAATTTGTAGTAGTTGTACCATTGTGAAGTAATATGTAGCTTACATTTTTATACTTATATACTTTTATCCTTATCCAGAATATAATAGAATTTAAATTGAATTGCATTGAAATTGATTCCTGCTTCATTCAGAAGTTTTTTGCTCGTGAATTGGACTTCAATCCATCAGCATGACTGATGGGTTTGTGTAAACGGTGACTTAGCTGTAGTAGCAACGGAGCACGTTGTATACTTAAAGTTGCCCCGAACTAGCCTTCTCAGTGCCGACGTTGTCTCCGGAGTAATTCCGGCCAAACAGTATAATTTGTATGATATTTGGATGAGCGAAGCGAAGGCTTCAATTTCACCGACCCCCAAAAAATTTAGCTCGGGGTTTTTTTTTTTTTTTTTTTTTTTCGTTTTTCTGTCTGTTTGTTCGCTCTCTACCGGGCAAACGGCATATGCGATCTTGATGAAAATTTGACAGGACCTTCGAAATCTATGAACTTAGAGGTGTATTGTTTTTGGGTACAATCGAAGAAATATTTCTCATGAATATCGTACTTTTACGATTTTTTTCGATTTTTAGTGCAATATTTTCGTGACATTTGGACCGATTCTGACCAAACGGGTGGGGAAACAACGCTCATATTATAATGGACATTAAGGTTATGGTGATGTAGTACCTTTTGAAAGAAAAAGTTGAAAAAGTTTGCCAGAATCTATAGAAATAAAGCTTTTAATGTAAGTTTTTTGATTTTTTGTGCTATATTTTCGTGCCATGTGGGCCAATTCTGACCAAACGGGTGGGGCTACAACGTTCATATTATACATGGACATTAAGGTTATGGTGATGTAGTACCCTTTGAAGAAAAAGGTGAAAAAGTAAGGCAGAATCCATAGAAATAAAGCTTTGAATATAAGGTTTTTACGGTAAATAATAGCAATTGACAAGAAACAATAGAAACTTGACAACAATCACCAACAATACGTAGGCAACAAAACAATGCACTTGCAAAAGTAAAGATATTCCACGCAAACTAAAAACTTTAAAACGCTCATCCATCAACGCGGCGGGACTTTAGCGTTTTCCTAGTATTTTACAAACTATTATTAACTTTAATATTTTGTTACGATTTTATTAAATTGTCATGGCAATTTGTAAATATTATAATTATTTCAAACTGTATGCTTTCACGGAATGAACATGGGCTCAGTTTTTATTGTAGTCATAGCCCGAACTCAAGCGTAATGCTATTTACTTGTTTATTTATTTAAGATAACATAATTATACCCTATTCGACCACAAAATCTTATTTACAAAGAATGAAAACTAAATAAAATAAAGTACATAAATACACTCAAAATAATAAACTGTAGTTAAGCAGTTTGAAAGTATTGAAATATTCAAATTGGATATTAAAAATATAAAGGAAACGAATTAAAATGAATCAAATATATGTATGACGAAAAAGAAAGAAATAACATATTTTTGTGTTCTCTGTTCCCAGGACCTAGAGACGTTTGACCTTGAAGACTTCAAGTACAACTCCGTCAACATCACAGCCTTCCGATTGGTCGACGTGGGAGACAAGCGAGTCGCCGACG